>BMAV01024735.1:68227-81185 GCA_019973955.1 Trichonephila inaurata madagascariensis
GGGGGAGTGGATTACCAATTTATCCGTTGACTATGTCATATGACAGTGGCTCAGAATGTAAATTTTTATTCACCGTGTTAAGTGGACATTTAGTTGGTCCAAAAAAAGCAACTGGAAATTATAAGAAACCAAATCGATCGTTTCAGTTCAGTGGAAGATTAGAGCATCGATAACCAGCCTGTGGCCCAGCGAGCCTTTTTAAGGGTCCTGGTTATGGTCCATTGCTCTGAGAAATTTACTTATTTCAGAATATTGTATTAAAAATTTAGTGGGAAATTCTTTGTGAAGAAATCAAATATATCACTTTGCATTTTGTTGTCGCTGTCGTACGGGTTCTAATTGATATTTTTTTTCTATTTGGAACGTTACGGTTAGTAATAACAGACAGAAGTGGACTATAGACAACTTTATGGGTGAAACTAATAATTTTTAACTATTTTTCATATCTTGCAAACGAAAAATATTCGAAGTAAATACAGTGGGCCACAAAAGTGTTCGTACACTTGCAGTTTCTTATAAAATTTAATGGATTCGACAAATACAAATTAATATATTGTAATTGTAATTCTGTATGGTATTTTAAACTTGTTCTTAATGGAATGACATTATTAATTTTTTAAAAAATATAACTATTTTCTTAAAAAAATTAATAATCAAAAAGTTACTAAAAAATTACACCACAAAAGTCTTCGTACACTCAACAAAAATCTCAGCTTAGCTTTAAATATTGTATTTCTTTCTTAATTTAGTACTTAGTAGGATATCTTTTAATGTCCACAACAGCTTTTAAGCGTCTTGGTATAGATTTAATCAGTTTTTTGTAATTTCTGCATCGATTTTCTTCCATTCTTCTGTGATTACTATTTTTACTTCACATTTTGTGTTTATTTGCCATGTTTTCTTCTTTTTTTACATCAAATTTTCCCCAAATATGTTCTACTGGACTAAATAAAGTGATTGAGGAGGTGGGTTCATAATTTAAAGACAGTTATAGAGACAACAGTGGCGTAAATTCAGAGTAGTATGCTTGCCGTCATTATCCTGTTAAAAAATTAAGTCGTTTCCAATATCCAAATTTTGGGCGGATAATTTAAAATTTCTCTTTAAAATATTTAAGTATAACTCATGATTCACAATATCAACAAAAAATACCAAATTACCTAATTCTATGGCCGATTTAAAACCACACGAAAGATCACTTCCACCTTCATGTTTTATTGATCCAACTAGATTCTTGGGATTAAGTTTCAGAAAATTCAAAATTGATTGCAAATTGATTGGGATGGCAGAAAATTCAAAATGTTTGGTTCCGATGGGCCTATAATAGCTTGTAATGAAAAAAATAAGGAGTTTAATCCCATGAATTTATGTGGAACAAGAACTCCTCCACCTCCATGCTTCCGCATAGAAGTGAAGGTGTTCTGGCATGGGGGTGTAAATTGGCTACAGAATTAGGTAATTTGATATTTTTTGATGGTATTGTGAATCATATGCTCTATTTAAATATTTTAAAGAGAGATTTTAAATTATCCGATCGAAATTTGGATATTGGAGACGACTTAATTTTTTAACAGGCTAATGAGGCCAAGCGCACTGCTCTCAATGTACGCCACTGGTGTTTCTATAACTGTCCCCAAATTAAGAAACCACCTCCTCAATCACTTTATTTAGTCCAGTTGAACATATTTGGGGAGATTTCGATGTAAAAAAAAGTAAACAAGACAAATAAACACAAAATGTGAAGTGAAAACAATAATCATAGATGAATAGAAGAAAATCGATGCAGAAATTACAAAAAACTGATAACTCTTGAATATCTCTTTCAAGAGGTGATAAATAGGCTTTCTTGAGCAATCTTTGCAACACCAACAAAGTGTTTTGTCAGCGGTAATTCTTTTTTTTTTGTTTTGTTTTTTGAACTTACCATTTTTAAAATTATTTAATACATTACGAAAGAAGAGCGTACAGTAAGATCAATTTCTTTATGACATTCGTGGCATTCTCTTCGAACATTTTTGCCCTTTGAAGTTTGAAGATCGCTCAAGATAAGGTTAAACATGAAAGAGGTTTTATTAGATGCATGAATTTTAATAAAGTAATAAAATGAACCACATCTCCTTCTCTTTCTTATACTTGCAATACATTCTAACCTCTTAATCCATTATTACTAAATATATCCAATTATTGTCAAGAGAAACTTTTCATTTTTACAGTATATTGTTTTATAGGATTAATTCAATTTTGTTTACTGAGGGCATCAGTCACAGCAACCACTGTCATATATAAATAATAACTATTTGGATTATAACTATTAGTTACTTAATGAACTACTATTATTTGACAGGCGTTTCAAAATCCTCAGTACAATCTAACAGTCGGTAGATATGTTTCTAAATAGTAAATGCACCAATCATATATAACTTAGAATCTCACAAGTTTTTTTTAATATTATTTTGCTTGATACAATGGTCTAAAGCAGTGGTTACCACCCCTCGGGTGCCGGACCGGGACCGGTTCGGAGATAAAATGGTACCGGGCCCCCCAAGGAGTATTAAATTATTTTTATTTTATTAATTGTGTTGTATTTCTCTCAGTTTTGTGTGATTTTCAATGGAAATCACTTTAACACTAGAAAAACTGAAACAGTACATACCTATTTTGACCAAAAGGAGTCAAAATAGCTGCATTGTGAAAGGAAGATTAACGTGAAAAAAACTGATTTAAAAGTAACATTTAATATTTTTTTTAATATTATTTACAGCCATATAACAAGTTATTAGTAAATATTAACAATAAAAAAATTTTCTTCTCTTGAGAAAAAAAAAAAAATTTACAAAGCTCTAAGAAATTGGGCATTATATATGTAATCGTTTTTATAATTGAAATTTAAAAGCGCATCCAAAATGACTTCCTTGGGCAGTCTAGTGTTTAATACCATGTTAAGGTATCCTACTACGTTCGGAACCGTGATTTTAAAAAGGCGCATAAATGGATACTTTTCATGATATTTAGTGCCACTTAGATTAGAATACATGTATAAAATTGTTTTAAGACCATTTTGACAAAAAAAAGTTATTAAAATACAATATATATATTTCGACTAAAAATTAACTTAGAATAACCTTTTTTCAAAATGTTCTTCCTTCGTGAAAAATGCTTCTATTATAATAATATTTTGCCTGTATATAGCTCAGACCTCTGTACAGAGGCTCAACTATGAATTTTGAAAAATTCACATTATTTTCAGAGTTATAACCCATTGAAATAATTATCGGAATTTTTTTCTTAAAATTTCTCCCTTCTGTTGTCGTAAATCATGAATAAACCCACTTCTAATTTATACATTTCAAAAATTCTAGTTGAGACTCTGTACATATGTCTGACCTATATACATGCAAAATATTATTATAATAGAAGTATTTTTCACAAGAGGAGAACATTTTGAAAAAAGTTTATTCCAAGTTCACTTTTAGCCGAAATATTGTAAAATAATTTTTTATTGTAATATTTTTCTTAAAATAGTTTTACATACATTTTCTAGGCTAAGTGACACTAAATATTATACGCTTTTGCAAAATCATGGTTCCGAACGTAGTCGGATACCTTAAATAACTTTGCATGAATTTCTTGTGTAACTATTTTATATATTCTGAAGGCATATTTAAAAACAATACATTTAAAAATATTGAATCAAAACAATCTAAAATACATAAAAGATCCTCGTCCTTCCCTTCACTGGCCTTGGTGCAATTATCAATCGTTGACCGGTCCGCGGTGATAAAAAGGTTGGGGATCACTGGTCTACATATTAATATAAAATACTCAATTGAATTCCCAAAACATACCATGAAAGAACTTTAGGACTTTACTAATATTTCTAGTAAAATATTTAATACCATTAAAATGCTCTAATAAAGAAACAAGCATTTTTATTTTGAAATAATATTCTATTATCCCTTGACATCAATCCCAGTGCTATATGTTTTAACAGTAAACCATGGAGAATCTAATTTTCGATATTCGCCAGCCGCCTTTGTGTTATCACTTGTCATTCTTGGACAAAAGAGATGATACATTCTTACGATAAAGTATCCACTCTTACATCAATGATTACGACAGAAAAATACAATGTATTCATAAAATAGCGAAGTTCGAGGTAAAAAGTAAGAAGCCTTTAATGCATTAAACTGTGACTGACAAAATATGGGTTCTTTATAGTATATTCAGTCACGTAACTTGTAGCAGAAAGAGGAAAACTCGTACTTCGACTATAATTTGTACAATTTTTATACGTAAAGATAATTTTACTCGTTAAATCATTGTAGGAGAAAAATTATTATGACAAAAAGTAAGAACTGTTATGCTACAATTACATTCATGTTGGTAAAAAAGATTGAAACAAAAATCTCTAAATATTATTTGGCAATTAATTTTGGTCAAAAAACAGTGATGAAAAGTAAATGTATCAAACTTTTAGAAATATTGGACAATTTAATTACTCAAAAGAATATAAAATATTACAAAAGAATGTGTTCCGGTAAAATTTTATAAAATGACGAAATAATGCTTTAAGGCGATTGGCATTTAACTTAAAAGAAACTGAAATTTAATTTAACAGATTTTCTAATATTTACTCTAAACACATGAGAATAAAAAATTCGATTTCATGTTACCCTGTAAGGGATTTAAGGTACATGATTTAAAGTAAAGGCATGACAGGAATACTTAAGAGAAAAGTTTCAAATTACAGAGCACACAGGAAAAAAAATAGTTTCAGATAAATAAAAATTTATGTAATCAAGCATTTAAAATAAAGTGACTAATTAACTTTTCGCACAAAAAGCAACACGGACATGAATTACCGTGAGTTATTTATGGAATATTCTAGAAATTAATATTCAAAAGATTAAAAGAATTTCATACAAATTTGTATAAGAATATATATATATATATATATATATAATTAACTTAAATTTTTTCTTAAAATTATAAGTAGATCTTATACGTAATTAATGACTAATTTGTTACTCGACTTTAAATTAATATACAAGTACTTCAACACGTGCTGACGTAAATTGTCTACGGTGTTGTTTTCTTTTTAAACTCCCATTTATTTTGTGAGTTACTTATAACTATTTAACTCTATAGATAATTAGTGGATTAATCTATCACTATACTAATAGGAAAATGTGAAGTGTATTATATTTTTGAATAATTTTAGCAAGTTTTCGATAAAAAATTATTTGTTGTTCATTTATTAAAATTAATTAATAATTGTAATTATTACACACACACACACAGTCTTTATAATCAATGAACTTCGTACTAACCATTTGTTTAGAGATATTTCAAAAATTATTACGTAATTTTAGTTATGGATGTTAGTATTATCACAGATTTTTCTCATACATTTGCGGAATTTATAAATACTTTAATGAAAACTTTGTAAATTTTTGCGAAAAAAACTGCTTTTAAAATAGTTAAAAAATATGAGTGAAATGTTTTAAATAATTAAAATCTTTAAAATATGTTTTTCTCTCTTTTACCGAATGTTTAAAAGGAACCACTGCTAATTTATAATTATGGAAATTTCTCTGGAGTACATTTACTTTATCTCATTAATATATCAAAAAAAAAAAAAATTAAATAAAATATTTGTGAACATTTTGCTTTCTTTATTCACATAATGCACTGGTCCTCAAACATGTCACCCCTCAGGGGGCTCACCTTCTTTAGGTGGGTACGGGTGTCACAACCCAGAGGTACCCTAGTGATCTTTTCCTTTTCCCAAGGGGTTTAGTGTCTTTGGTAAACACGGGTGTCACGACCCTGGGGTACCCCAGTGATCCTTCCCTATTTTCGACCTTCCATCTTGTCATCCATTTTCTCCTTTTCTTTTCCCGTCCAGACCACAGACATATGAATGTTTAAAGCAGTATAGCCAAAACTGGCTTTTGCGCCATAAAACACCAAACTCACTCACTCAAACATTTCAACTCACCGAACCCTCAGAACTTGAAGGTGCTTTCGTGGAACACGTAGAACAAAATAGTGTTTTCATTGAACCTCATTCCATACACATACTGCGAAGAATATATTTCAAAATAATATTTAAAGTAGATCAACATGTTATAGGCAGGCACCTTAAGTAAAGGCAATTAAAAACAATTGCATTTATTATTTAAAAAAATCAGATCAAGTATTTTTTTAATATAATTTGATCATTAATATTAATTTTTGATTCACGTGTCATCTAATCATTCATTAATTATATTAAATGACTGAGATATATATGCTAATATTTTTTACACGAACACAAACTATCGAAGTCTAGGTCTATTGAGATTAAACGCAATCGATTAAGTATTCTGAGTTTAATTTGTTTTGATGCTTTATTTTTGTAAAAATATATTTCACTTTAACACATTGCTCTGAATGTCATTAAATAGTTTATAGCTGTTTCAGAAATTTCGTGTATTTTGTATGAATTTGCAACCGAAAATTTAGAAGCTATTCTTGCTTAAAATTAGATCTTAACATTAAATCTGTTGATATGTTGTTCCTTTTTTTTCATTATAAGTGCTGTTTTCCACACATTTAAGAAGATGCATTTTCCATTAGAAAAATATTTAATTACTCTAACTAATTACTTTAACTACTTTTACTACTTATTTTAATTACTTTTATTACTAACTTACCAGTATAAAATTATCTTGTGGAACTCGAGATAGTAGACAATAGAATGCTCACAATCTAGTAGGAAGAACATATATAAAGATAAAACACGCGTGCCTTTTAATATTCTTTTATTATATTATAATAAAAGTGTAAAAGCTGCTGCACAATGAAGTTATTATGTATAAATCAAATTTTCAGTTTTAATGAACAGGGGAAATGAGCTTTAGATACTTGAAACTAAACAAACATCTTAGAGAACGTGAATCAATTTTGCATACATATTTATTATTTTCTTGATTTTTTTTCGTTTTGACTCGTGGAACCCAGGGTTCCGTGGAACACTGTTTGGAGACCAATGAGATAATGTAAGTGAAAAGCTATTAGAAAACGAATAGTGACTGCAAAGAAGATGATTGGTACAAACTCATGACTGGTATTGCTTTTATCGTGTCAAAAGTCAGGGGTAGGAATCTTGGTACTTCTGAATAATACCAAGAGAGGGTAGATAGCCTTATCCTCGTTAATTATGTCGAAGTTTGAATTCCTCACGTTGAGATAGATGACATAGGAAATGGTCAACTGGCTCAGGAGTCATCTGCATCAGTTGACCACAGTTCAAAAATACTAATTTCGTACGCCTCTAGTAATCTCAAAGCAAAAATATTAGACAATCAATAAATCATTTATAAAAGAGATTCATGAAATGTTAGCTATAACACCTACTAATTACTGATAGTATTCTGTTATTTTTCTTCAACTGATCAATTAACATTAGAAAGTCTTTCGGTGTAAATTTGACATCGGAGCCTGTTTTCTTTGGTTCTCTTTTCCGCATTTTTGCAGGGAATTTGAAAATTTTTCGTGACTTTTATTCATTTTCCCTGGTGATTATACAGAAAATATTTTGTGGTTCTAGGTTAATTAGGTGTGATTTTCCAATTAAATATACGTAGAACGTCCACTGATGTTCTTTTGACACCAAGGCAATTTATCATTATAAAAAAATGTTCAACAGAATATAGTCCACTAAGTAGATACCATTAGTAAAACAAACTTCCCAAAGTCTTATTGTACACTTTTTTGACGTTGAATACAGTTAGCAAGGAAAATGAATCAATTATACTAAAATTGTTATGTCTAAGTGTTTCGTTACATAGTATTTGCTTATATGCTGATTAAAAAAAATTCATTCAATTTCCGAACTTAGTGCAGTGCAGACACCATGAAACTATGGTCCTTAGAGAAGGTCTAACCCTGATGAAATTGCTAATTTAATGCGATAGCTTTCTGAGAAGGAGAGAGAATTGGCTCTAATTCAGATTCCGATGAAGACATAAGATTTAATGAAAGTGACTGCGAAGAATTTGAAGATAGTGCTGAGTGCTGATGTAGTTGATAATATCCCTGTAAATTCTGATTTATATGTCGCTAGGGATGACACAGAATGGATGCCGCATAATAGTAATATTCCTGGCAGATTTACGACTCGAAATGTTTTGCGACACAGCAGTGGTCCAACAAGATTCGCGAAACATAATGTCAACGTCAGCTTTTTATGATATAAAGAGTCATAATATATGATAGTTACACGAAATAATCCTAAAAAGTCTTAAAACTAAACCCTGCTGAACAGTAGTCCTGCAACTGTTTAGTTAAAACGATTACTTTATTTATTTTATATCGTGGTGTCAAAATGACACTGGTGGACGTTTAAGGGTAATCAAAATCCCGGACGTTCTAGTGCAAGGATGACGAACCAATAGCACACGATACAATATTTTGGGCATGCCACCGATCAAAACTGTTTGCATTTTACTTCAAAATAACAATGCTCACTATGGAGTATTACAAGTAAACGCGAGTGATCGGTCGCGGGGCGGTTGGGAGCACACTCATTTTTTATTGCCTTGCCTTAGTTAAGTCGTGGACTTTAATTGCTAATGATGTAAAGTTTGTATACTCATAACGTAGTCAACGTTGATACAAATATATTTTAAAATCTATTTGTGTTATTTTTACGATTTTATGTGTTATATTTCCGTAATCAATTCTTCAATGAGGGAGTTTCAGCTAGTTTCGTGAATTCTCGGAAAAGCTAAATTTTAATTTGAGTCTTGATTGACCTCATTTGATAAACTGAACTTGTCTTAGAGTGATTGGTTGGAAATTGAAAAATTTGAATCACTACTAATTGATTTCTGGTCTAGTTCTATATAGATTCATAAATTGTTTTGAAAAAGAAAGGTTATTAAGAAATAAGAATGAGAGAGAAAAAAGAAAGTTTGAAAACATGGAATTCGATTCAAGTCACATTTAACAGCTTGAAGAAGCTGGCTCATACTATTTTAACCATATTTTCATCTATCTATACCTGTGAGTCATTATTTTTACAGTTGAATAACGTAATAGACTCACATAGAAACTGATTTGACAAATGACTCCAATTCAGCATGCATTCTACTAAAAATAACATCTTGCAATCCTAATATAAGTTGTCACATTTAATCTGCAACAACTGAAGTCATACTAATGTTATTTTAATTTGAATTACACGTATAACTAAAAAATTTACTACTATACAGTGCAAAATGTATTTTCTCGTAGTAAATAGTTTTGAGTTGTTAGTATTTAATTTTAATATTTCCCAAGATTACTTGACGGCTCATCTATACCTCATTAAACATTTCTTTAGAAAAATGGCACGTTGCTCAATATATGTTTGCCACCCCTGTTCCAGTGTTAATCAATTATTAATCTTCTATCAGAATTTTAGTATTGTATAGAGTATAAAAAAATTTATTTTTCTTAACACTAGATTGCCCAAGGAAGTCATTTTGACTGTGTTTTTTAATTTCAATTATAAAAACAATGGTGTATATAATGGCACAATTTCTTAGACATTTTTTAGAGTATATTTTTATTCCAAGTGAAGTAAATTTGTTTTAATGTTAATATTTACTAATAACTTGTTGTATGACTGTAAATAATACAAAAATATTAAAAATTAATTTTAAAGAAATTTATTTACACATTAGTTATTCTTTCACAATTCATAGTCATTTTGACTGCTTTTGGGCAATACAGCTGTATACTAAGTTTCAGTCTTTCTAGTGTTAAACATAAACTATTTAGTTTTTCCATTTTTATGCGATTTATTTATTCATTGCAGCTCTAAATTCCCAATAAATATTTAGAAGGCTATATTTAGTTCCACTTTCAAAAGGTTCTGTAACTCTATATATAAAGTCAATATTATGTTGATAATGGAGACTTAGAAATCAAAAAATATTTTTCTGCATATTGTTCAGACATTTAAATCATGGAAAATAAATGAACGTTGTGATATAACAGTGTGTTAATAAAAAAGTTTTAAAATCCGATAAATTAATTTATCAACAAGTAATTCCTATATATATTGTTTTTATACAGCTTCTGCAAAAGGCGAATATTACACGTTAGCAAGTAGTACTTACTTATCTTACTTCTATCACACACTAGTATCTAGTTAGTGATTTAAAATGTTGTAATTCCCTTAAAATTTCACCCAGTTCACTGGCCATGGTAGCCTAGTGGTCAAGGTAACGGACTAGTGCCTGGCGTGTTCTGAGTCTGGTATCGCTGAAAAACCGTAGTCAGTACTTCTCTAACTTTCTGTATTTGCGACACAATATTCAATCATAATTTTCCTTGCGCCCCCATCCATACTATAACAATGTATTGGATTCTATAACGTACTCTGTGACGCTAAAGCTATAATACGATTTTAATTACAAATCGTATAAATTATCTAGATAAGTTTTAAAATTTCTATATGGGGCAAGCCCATGGGAGCCAGTAACAATTTTTAAACTAGTTCTGAACTTAGGGTTAATAAATTTATTATCGAATACATTTTGCAGTATTGATACATTTATAAGTATATTATATCACTGTGATGTGTATTTCTTTATGACAGAATCATTTTATTTTGGTTCCTTTGGGTAAATAAATATATTTTTTTAAATAACTTTTATTTTCGATATGCTTGCACCCTCCATATAGGGTTATCACGCCTCCAAAATGGGGAGCGAACGTAGGAAATACTGCCAGTAGTAAAGAGGGAGCTGATGCGAGTTAAATATGTCAAGGCTCAAAATCCCTCCCACAGGTGAGGTATTGAAGTTAGAATAAGGAAAAGTGCAAGCGCAGGTATTGTCCTCGTCATTTGACCATGGTTTTAAATTGCGAGGTCCGTCTCTAAAAAGCCCTTAAGTAGATGAAAAGTGTGACCTTTATTTTCCATCACACTTATACAGCTTACTGCATTCATTGAATCTCAAATCTGAATCCTTCATTTAATTGTCAAATGTATCATGGTTTCGATAGTTTGATTGTTTTTTAACTCGTTGCACTCTGAAAGAACCTGACAGCTATCTGCGACTGGTTTCATAGTTTTGAAAAAGGGTCAAGTGACGAGAACGATACATAAGCTGGCATCCAGCTATACAAACTACCTAAGACCGAATGAAATGTCTCCGACCACGAGTTCGTGCCTACGACAAGTTGGCTAACACGGACACTTCGATAGTTAAAAGAAGTTATTAAATCAGTTCCTTAGAAATAGTTTAATTTACATTTAAAAAAAACACTTTCTATATTCTTAAAGTTGTGCCTAAAAATTATCTGACAGATTTTCAATGTAGTGCATATTTGGGCAACATCAGCAATGAATCTAGCAAATACTTAATTATTATTATTTCTATCGAACGTACTTTATCTCAAGAAAAAATTAGTGGAAGGAATCTATATGAGAAGCGATCCACTATGAAGTTCCTGTTCATATTAATTTATAAAAGTCCTATATTTCCTTTCCTGAGAAATTGAAAAATACCAATGGTCATTTAGTTCTTATTCGCATTCGATATCTGATGCACTGCCTTTATACTATCTACTAATCACTCCTTAGAATTTTCATTACTTATTAAAGTTTTAATCATTTTTTTATTAATACTGGGATTAACAATCTGAAGCTTTTATGTTTTGAAAAAAGCCGGCTGGGTGGCATGGTTGGTTTGTCGTTGATCTCCCAAGGTTAACCTAAGGTTACGGGTTCGACTACGGCTCAAGTCGGTGGATTTTCATGATGCAGAAAACTGACAGCGGCCATGTCTTATGATTATACGGCATGCAAAAGCTCCCTAGAGTGTCTGCTTGGTTTGGGTGCTCTAGGCAAAACTAAATCCTAGTACAGGCTGACATTGTCAGAGCTCAGGTGCCTCCCTTTAGGGAGGAAACTGAGCGTCAAAATTACCTGCAGCGATTAGTATCCCCCTTTTTTTGGTGCCGTACTAAAAAGTAATACCAGCTCCAAAGAATGTACTAGGTCTGCAATGAAAAAAACTCCAATCCGCAGCCCATTAGAAATAAAATAAAAAACAAATGTTTGGGGAAAATGGAAGGCTTAGGTTGCCAAATACTGAACGTTAGCACATTGACAATATAAATATAGTATAAATTTAAATAGAACTGAGTATAATAAAAGAGAATATGCACACATGGTTAATTATGATGTACATTAGTTATCTATTCTTATCAACAAAGTTTGTGTATGGTCGGTTTTTATTATTAAATATACTCTATGCAGTTTTAGAATTGACTAATTATATCCATTCAAGTTATCAAAAGTCATTTATTAAGTAGGAATGGAAACATCTACATCATTTTCCACTGGATGTAGCCGTTATCACAGATTTGACTGCAGCATCATATTGTTGTTGTCATTGCTAATGCCACCTGCCTGACATAGTCAGATCGAGGCCCACGAAATTCATCGTGGCAATGGGCTAGATGTACGCCTATCGCTGGCTTTTAGCCTTCAGCACCATACAAGTGACAGTACGACTTAGCTCGGAGAAATTCCCGAAGGAACAATAGATGGCGACACCACCTATCTCCACCTCCACAATTTAGGTATGGAACTGGATTGGAGGGAAATTTTCTCCAGTTCCCCGTACTCGTGATTTAGCCCACAAGACTTTCGGACCCACTGATTTAACGAGCACGTGCTCCGCGTGTACTCGGAGGGTATTTGGCGGTACGGGCATCGAACCCAGACCTTCCGGTCCGGAGTCCGGGGCTGTAACCACTAGGCTACCCACGGCATATCATATTGTAGTTTGTTTATACACTTTGACTCAATAAATAACAGGAAAATTTCATTTTCAATCTTTTTAATGTTATTCATATAGCTGTGCTTTTTTTTGCAATAGTTTGAAGTGGCAATAAATACATGAAACTAATT
>BMAV01024735.1:89898-110680 GCA_019973955.1 Trichonephila inaurata madagascariensis
TGAGTTAAGCATAAAACTGCTTAAAGACCACTTTTTAATATAGGAGTCTTCAATTTGCAATGTTTGGAATCTGTAATACATCCCTTTATTGATTCTAAAATTTCCATTATTTAATTTAATTTTTAGCAATCAAATAAATCCTGTCTCTGAAACAGAGCACATTGAAAATTATTTCGATTTCTATCTCCTATATGCATGTGTGTGAGTGTCGTTTTAAATACGTAAGTGCATGTCAGTTAAAATTTGTATAATAACCCTTGATCAACACTTTTTACAATACTTGATCATTGCAGGACATCTAGTTCCGCAGTGAAAATTATTCAACTAAAAAAAGAATTATTGAACGTAATTATGTAATCAAATTAAACCACATAAGATTGTATTGATTTAACCCCTTCAGGACCGGCTAAAGAAGAAAGAAACTTTTCCCCAGGCCCGCACGTTCCGAGAGTATACGCACACATAGAACTGGGTGAGTTTCACTGCTAAGCTCATTTAAAAATTCGTACAAAATGTTTAATGCAATGAACTACGCTAAGTTTTACAATTTATAGTCATTGATATACAATACAAAAATATTCGCTGTAGTTAAAAAAAATGCGAGTTTTAAAGAAAATGATTTATTTTAATCAAAAAGAAATACTCCTTTCCTCTTGATGATTAAAATAAAATAGGCGCAGAACTTACAAAATACTATCTGGCAAATCCCAAGCGACAAATTTAATCTCACGTAAACTTGTTTAGGCTTGAACTGATAAAAAAATCTTTTAAATAACAGCTGAAATTTCTTATTTTTATGTTTAATTAACCTAATAGCTTTCTAAGTATTTCATTAGTATTAAGTTTTCTGTTCTTATGTGGTCAAAAACGAAATCCCAATAAAAATCATACCTTTATTGTTAATCCAAAAAGTAAATTATAAATAAAAGCGATTTTCAAAAATAATTTTGTATATATTCACCCCCTCAATAGAAGGAACATTTTATAGCAAAATGTCACGCCGTATTCTACAGAAATGTTCCATTTTTAGAACTTTACTCCAATGAATGCTTAATGGAAAGATATCCGAAAGGGAAAATAGTATACATACTCATGTCGTTTCATGTGTCAAATGTATTTAAAATGTTCCCTTCAATTCCTTCAAATATTCATCTTTGTTCTTATTTTCAAGAAATGTGTGGTTCGAAATATTCATAATCTTCCGATGAAATCGTTTTCATTCTCACATGCTGTAGTTCTCGAATTTTTTTCAGTATGACAGATGGCTTATAAATTTTAAACAACAAACGATTAATAAAAAAGAACGGTAAAAAATCAAAAGCAAAAAAAAAAAAAAAAAATAAAAGAAAAAAAAATTTTAAAGTAAAATAATGCATACCGAAAATACTGAAAAATAAATGTTCATTTTATTCGGCAATTACTGCAGTTTCGTTTTTTGATTTTAAAGCAAGTTTCTTTGTTCCGTGTATGTGGAAACGTTCCAGAGTAAAAAATAAAAACGAAGAAGGAAAAGGAAATTAAAAGAAATGGAAGCGGAATAAAATAAGTTTCTCCTTCAGCACGGAGAAGAGGAATTCCTCATTTGTTTAAAACATATCGTGCAACTTTGAACTTCACATTCTTTCTCTTACTTTCTTCTTTTTTCAATGAATGAAGAAGAGAATGTAAATAATGTATTAAAAATAATACATTTGTATATTGGTTGTCTATGTAAATTACAAGGGCAGCCAATCGTAACAGAAACCCGGGAGATAAGACAAGTTTTTTTACTTTTTTTTTGCAAAATTGAGCTTCTACGTATGCATATAAAGGAATAAGGATGTCTGTTAGAAGGAACAGTGCTTTGAAGAACGTAACAATGGAAATACTTTTATTGAAATATGAAAACGTCAAGAGAGTCAATGCTATGATGGAAAGATATGTTATTTATTGAATACAATTTGATAGAATTCCTTTTATCACGGAGTGCGTGTTTGGTGTCACAATCTGATATCGGATTCAATCATTTGTTTCATCGATCCAGTTACTTATTGAATATTATATAGAATGATGTTTGTATTTTCATTTTTTTTAATATAAGAACAAAGAATTAATATATCAAAATCTAAAAGTAATTCTTTTATATATGTATTTTTTTATAATGGACTGAATAGAACGTGCATTTTTATTTCGTTTGCTGGTTGACAGTTAAATTAGACTCGGTTACATTATTATTGGTTGACCTCAATATTTTGTAAGATCAATTTCAAATACAGTCGAACGTCTATACAACGAAGTCACTAAATATCGAATAAAAAAGTTGGTATATATGGAAAATTCATTATATAGAGGCTCATCTTTCTATTTTCTTCATAAATTACATAAAACAAATTTTAAAAACATAAACATTATATATTAAAAATAAATTATTCACACATTTTTGTAAATTAATATATACTTTTTTTATATGTCTTATCTATCAAAAAAAGAAAAGAAAAATAACTGCAAGAAAAGTTTTTTGACGCCTTTATCCACTCCCTGAAAAATTAAAATATTTTTCTTTGGTCCTCAAGAACTTACATTTTGACATTTTCGAGCTACTACAAACGAAGTTACTAGTACAGCTGATCAACACTACAAATAAACGGAGACTAGTTAATAGACACAGGGACACGAGACAACTCCACTGAGATCAAAGTGGGATATCGAAGATGTTTCCAGTGAACTGGACGATGGGGACTAAAGGTTACACTTCTTGGATGAAACGTTCAGAATTCCATTGCTCTCTGTGAATTAGGTACCTAGTAAAACCAGTTCACGATTTATGACCACCAAAAAATGCGTTAAAAGAATAAATAACTTGAAATGTCTAAAAGTACTTTTAAAAAAGGAGGAAAAGTTGAGTAATAAGAAAAAAAGTTCATTATATAGAAAATGCATTATTTTACGAAGAAAATCGTGAAACGTTTTTGTTTCCAAGAAAAAGTTCTCTGTATAGAAATACTGGCAATATAGAGGTCCGTTATATGGAGGTTTAACTGTACTTCCAGACATAGATTTCAGTACAAACACATACACATAATATTGCACAAATTTGCAATGTATATATATATATATATATAAACTAGGGTCAGTCAGAATGTACACTTTCTGTTTTTAAGAGCTTTGGTATATTGTCGATTTGCCTCAAACGTGAATATTTATTATGTGATTCAAAAACAACTCCACAACTATGCGAAAACCTTCTACCATAAGGGCTTTCAGAAGCTTGTGATTCACTGGAAAAAGTGCATTGTTCCAGGTGGGGATTTTCAAAGAAATAATGTATCTGTTAGACAACTCTTTTTCAATTCCTACTATTGGCTCATACACATTATATATTTATTTATCTTGGTGGAATTTTCAATCGTTAATAAAATATATTTTAAAGCGCTCAATTTTGAGCTGAAATTTTATATACATGATTATTTTGGATGACATTACAGTAATTTAATTAAAACTCAAGTGATTAAAACTACTTATTCAAAGAATTACAGAGACAGCTACGCTGGCTTCATTTCTGGCTACAAAATGACCCTTTTGGCGACTTTTGTCAAAACTTGAAAAGGTTTTTTTTCCCCACGTTTTAAAGCATTCAGTTGAACTGAAATTTTATAGACACGATTGTTTTGGATGACAATACTATACTTTAATGATAATTAATAAAAATAAATTACCACTTAATGTTGTGATTCTGTCCTATGTATATACATATTTGTATTAATTGTAACCATTTAATAAAAAGTAGCTAAAATAAAAAAATTTCTTTGTTGATCTAAGTAGAAATTGACTTAATTTTTTTTACCTGTTTTTATAAAATTGTAGAACAAAAAGTATAAATAATATACAAGGGCAAGTTATTTTTTACTTATTTAAAAAATTTATATCTGCGCAATGTCCATGTAAGTGTTGCATTAAAGCAATGCTATAAAGTTACATGAGGGCTATTGGTGACTGACCCCGTCATTTTGAACCTCATTCATGTGAGGAGGATGACACATTATCTGATACCCTCCTGTTCGAACTACTACAACAACGGCATGGCATTGAGCATCAACAGTTTTAACATGCGTTCCCGCCCCCCCGGGGACTGTGCCACCAGTATTTTTTGAACCTGACCATAATCACGACTCTATCGCAGCCACGTTCAGTATCTGAAAAAAAAACAGAAAAAAAGATTCACAAATAATACATCGATTAAATGTTATTTCTTGTTGATACATTAATATTGCTGATCTCCTTTCAAATTCTTTTATTAATCAAATACAGTTTGGAAACGATCAGAGTCAATAATTTTTTAGAAGAAAAATCCCTAATTTCCAATTAAACCCAAGATTTGTTGTTCCGTGTAGAATTTCGTTTTATAAAATAATAAAAATGCTATTTTACATAAAGAGAGAAAAAAACATTTATAAACTAAAAACCAACTTTCAACTTCTTGTTAGTTTCCAAATTTATTAAAAAGTACTCACTGAAAGAAAAAAATACAGAACCATTGTTAAGAACAATTACTATGCTGTGAAAACTTGAAAGAGACATTTCAGGCAAGAACAAAGAGAATATGCTGTTGTGTTTCCTCTGCATAAATGCAAATAAACAGAGTAAAGATACTGACGAAAAAAATTCGATTGCCAAGGAACTTCTAGTGATAAGTGAATATAAATAGAACCGTTTCTTATCTGTGTATTTTGACACTCAACATAAATACGACCAAAGAATGCCGGGCGAAGCAAAAGATGCAGTATAGTGGAATGCCTTATTTCGATTTATTTTTAATAAAGTTCTGATTTTGAACTCGAAAAAGAAATAACTTTATTTTGCATTAAACGTTTTGTTTGTTATGAAATGAATAAGTGCAATATACACTCTGTCACAAAACAATACATACATCCAGAAGGAAACGAGATACTGTCACGAAATTTAACATGCAGCGAATGAGGAAATCAGCAAATGATTACAAATTCAGAAGAACAGATTGTTTTAGTAAGAATATATAGCGTAAAAAAGGTTACAAATTAATAGGTAGTAAATCCATCTCTGGCAGCTATACAAGCGGAATCATGTCATGGCATCGAATCACTGAGGTCAAATATGACCTCCTGCAGAAGATCGTGCCATATCTTTGCAACTGGGCAGTTAATTCACTAATATTCCGAGATGGTGGCAGTTATCTTCGAAGCACGTTCCAGACACACTCTATTGGCGAGATGTCTGGTGACCTAGAAGGCCACTTGAAGGCATATCCTTGAAGACATTGTTGGGAGAGTCCCGTTGGAGTGGAAAATCGTTGTTGTCTTGCTGATAAATGTCACCTAGGGGAAATGATAGCAAAGGCATTATAATTGGTGTTAAAATCTCTGCAAAGTAACTCCGTGCCGTCAAAGATGTTAGAGGATGACTAGATGCGATAGTGTGTTCCAACAAATCACTCTCCACAGTGCCACACCTTATGTAATCGAATCACGCTTCTTGATTACAAATAAAGGAACAGAAACTTGTCCTGATCGCCTCAACACGCATGTGCGCTGGTCATCAGCCCGAAGCCTCAAGGATTCATCGATGAAGATCACACGTGTCCAGTCGGTTACACTTCAACTAGCACGAGGTGCTGACACTGCATATGAAGTGGGAATAGTGGTAGGTGTCTTAATGGTCGTCGGCTCCTTATGCTTGCGTTTTCAAATATTTTCCATTGTTACAACCGAATGTTTGGAAGGTGGTTAATGTCATCGAAACGAATAGAGCAACGTTGTTGGTGAAGGTGTGTCTGCTCTTATGATTGTTTAATAATCACGTGCATTTGTGTTCCTGGGACACTCTAACCCTCCGAGACGGTAGGCTATCCCTTCGGTGAACCATTGTTGCCAACACTGAGCAACTATCATTTCACTACGATCGAGGTGGCGGCTGATACACCTGTTCGACCAACCTACTACACTGAGGTCTACTATACACCCCCTTTCCTAGTCTGGCAATTGTCTGTACTGTCACCGATTATATCACCGAGACTTCTCTAGTCACAATACCGTCCTTCCAAGTCGACAGATTTGTTTGAATAACCCAAATGGCACGAACAGTTATGCTTCTGAACTCCCCCCCCCCACGATCTCATATTCACATAATGCGCTTGCCTTTGTCCAATTGGTGTCGAAATTTTAATCCTTTGCATATCCCTTACATATCTCTACATCCCTTCCAAGTTTCGTGATAGTTGCTAGATTTCTTCTGGGTGTATATATTTTTATGTGACAGAGGGTAGTTGACATGAAATAGCTGTATATTAAAATAAGAAGCTTAAGATTATTCCAAGGAGATCAAGATTTCTAGAAAAAAAAAATGCTGTTAAAATATTTTACTTTTAGTAAAAAACTTAAATTACTAATTTATTTCCACATACTTGTATAACGTTAAAAATTTCCGGTTGAGTCACTAGTGATTCTTCTACGAAAGTGCAATTCTTTCAACAGTTCATATTTCCATTTTTTCTGAGACTTTAATTAATACAATAGATGTTGATATTTATAGCATTTAATTTGATTGCTTTTGAAAGTTGAACGGCATGAAATGTTTAATCATCAGTAGAAACGCACTGATTGGACTGGAATTATATTTTTTTCTAAATAATATTTAGATTATTTGGAAATTGTTTTTTTATAAATAAACCTCAGAGTTATTTTATGGAAAAATGATTTTTTTTTACAAAAAATTGAAGTTACTCTTTTTGCATCACACCTGATTTTTTTTTAATTTGTATTTTCCAGCCTATATATGTGCTATCGAAATATTAGTAATGTGAAAATGTGATGATAAATTGCTTTTAACTTATGTTTATAACTTCTAGCAAAATACTTAATAACATGTTTTTAGTTTGAGTTATTTTTTGATGAAAAACGGTTTGCACTTTTTACGCAAGTTTTCTTCTTTGTTTGAAAACTGTGCAAAATAATTTGTATAAATTTTATTTTAATAATTAAAAAATCAAAACAATATTAAATCAGTAGATGCTTAAAAATTTAAAAAGCGTTTTTACCTTTTAAATCTACAAGTGAAATTTTTTCCATTAAAAATTGTAGCATTTAGCCGATATGTAAAGTTACTGACCAAGAATAGGTTGGTCTTCCAAATGTTAAGTTGTAACTTTTGGAAGAATTAAAATCTTGTTTAAGAAAGTGTTCAATTTTGATAATTACTCTGGTAAATACTATTTTAGCCCACACCTTTGACAAAGAGGAAAAAAAAAACATATTCTAATAAGTTGCAACATCAACTCATTTTTCTGTATTAGACTTCTATTAAATATGAGAATAACAATTCGCAAAGTTGGCGATAAACAAAAACTTGGGAAAAGCTGAGATTCAACCTTTTTGAATTTTAATCTGAAAATCTTAAAAGAATAGCATTCGAGTTGATTGTTAATATTATAAAACTATAAATTCAGATTCATTTCATACTTACACATAACTTTTTTTTATATTCCAATTTAGGTGATAAGCTACCTAGAATGCATTAAGTTCTAAACAATCTTCTTTTAATAAATTAAAATAACATTTAAAAAAAGGAAGATTAAACATTAATAATTGATTGAATTAAACAAACTTATTAAATAATTCAACGGAAAACTTCAAAGACTATGCAAACACAGCCATCGATTAAATATGTAAGTTAGACATTATCTTAAATCTAATTGTGCGCATCAAAATAAAATTTTAACATCTAGGAAATAGTGAATCTATTAAAAAAGTGGTGCAATTCAAAGTATTAATCTCATTTTGACAAGATCCAAATATGCCTTCAAGTGTTAAACGTTTTCATTTAAAATGCATTTATTTCTCTACATTGACTGTTATAATAGCAGGAATGACTATGAGGAAGGAATGTGGTTTCTCAAGAGGACACGAATAGTAGAACAAAACAAAAACATTAATAGAAAATGAAGAAAATCCAGAACAAAAAAGAGTCTCACGTAGTTACAACACACATAAATCACACATTTGTGTTCACATATATGATATTAAGAGGAAATACTTATTTCGAAATACTAATTTATTTATTTATCTGTTTGGTTAGAATGTTTTATAGTGCATAAAATGCCTAGTATTACTTATAATTGAACTTACCTAATATAATTTTGAAATGAATACCAATCACATATTAAATAGTGTAAAATTACAAACTTTCCTCCTATCAATTTTTGGTATATCTAAAAAAATGCTCCTTAAAAAAATGGTATTTTTTTCTCATGTTGAAGATGCCGCGGCCTTATTAGAATACAATTCACAGCCTAATTAAATTAATAAGACCTTAAGTTTTAACAAGGATGCTGAAGAGCAATATTAATGAAAAATAAATCATGATATCAGTTTTATTGGCCTATAAAACTAAGAAAAAACTCTATTTTCCTAAAAATAAATGAAGGCTTCTAAGCAAAATAATGAATTAATCTTTCATGCATACATGAATTTTTAATTTTTCACATCTTTTTTCAAAAAATATAATCTCTAAATTTTTTTTGGCGTATGTATAGAGCATTTATCAGTATATTCGAAAAGCATTTATATTATCTTATCTTGGGATAGGAAGAAATTTCCAAGCTTATTAATTACATTATACCAAAGTATACCATTAATCTAACTAATTTATTCTCACACACTCAAGAAAGTATGTATTTTTATTAAACTATTATTTTCCCTTATTTATCAACGAAATTTTAATTTCTGCTTTATAATTCCTTCTGCACATTCTAAAATTTAGCAACTCAATTGTGATCGAATGAGAAAAAAATTAAATTCTATGAGATTTATTAATTTATTTCACTCTTTTTTAAAATATAATAACATAATGTTGTGATGATGAATATTGTTATGAAATAAAAAAAATGCTGTTAATTAATAAATTTATTCATAAATATGTGTCATAATCATACATTTAGGATTTCTAATTTTACAGCTTTTAATTTTTCCCGGGATTCCAGGTAATTTATTAAAATTTATGAAATGTATCAATATATTTTTTTTAATTACAGTGAAATTAGTTTTATTTATTTTCAAAAAAAAATATTATTTTAAAAGCCTCACCAAGGAGAGGATCTATTTTCTGTAGGGTAAAATAATCGCAACTTTTACTTTAGTATCGTGCTTAAGTTAGAAATCTTGCTGGTATGTTATAGAATGTAACACTTTTGTTTTTGAATGTATTACATTTCTAATTGTAAGTCCAAAGTTAAAGATTTCTCTTCCAAAGTTTCTGTGCTTAAAGGGTGAAGAGTTGATTCATCTTCCACATAAAAGTGTCATGTCATAAATATTTTAGCTTGACGAATCATTTTTTTTTTCGTCAAAAAAATGAAACATTAACCGTAACTTAAACAACCTCCTGTTTTATCTTTAAGTTATCCGACTACATTCGGAACCGTGAATTTAAAAAAAGCGCATAAATGGATAATTTTCATGATATTTAGTGTCACTTAGATTAGAATAAATGTATCAAATTGTTTTAATGGCATTTTGACATTAAAAAAATTATTTAAATGCACTATTTCAGTAAAAAATTAACTTAGAATAACCTTTTTTTCAAAATGTTCTCCTTTTGTGAAAATTGCTTCTATTATAATAATATTTTGCATGTATATAGCTCAGAACTCTGTACAGAGGCTCAACTGGGAATTTTAAAAAATTCACATTATTTTCAGAGTTACAACCCATTGAAAAATTATCGGTGTTTTTTTCTTAAATTTTCTCCCCTCTTTTGTCGTAAAACATAGATAAAACCTTTTCTAAGTTATATATTTCAAAAATTCTAGTTGAGCCTCTGTACAGAGGGCTGAGCTATGTACAGACGAAATATTATTATAATAGAAGCATTTTTCACAAAAGGAAAATATTTTGAAAATGGGTCATTCTATGTTAATTGTTTGTCAAAATATTGTAATTAAATAATTTTTTATTGTAATACCTTTCTTAAAACAATTTTATTTACATTTACTAATCTAAGTGACACTAAATATCATAAATATTATCATTTATACGCTTTTGCAAAATCACGGTTCCGAACGTAGTCGGATACCTTAAACTTAGTGAACCAACTAAAAAAAAAAAAAAAAACCATTGTTTATTTTAACCTGTAAGCCTTAATATTCAAATTTTTACAGGCTGCAAGCTTGTTACAATTACATTTAGAATTTTATTTTTTACAACAGTTAGAGTTTATTACTTTTTAACAGCAATTAATGGCTTCGATGCTGCGGTTTTATCACTAACATTTCTCACCTATTTTCAACAAAATGTTTTAGCCTGGCTCGGTGTATTCTGTTACTTTTCATTTTTTTATGCCTGTTGTCATCTAGTAAACTTTATGTAAGTGGCCATTAGATCAATGAAAAAAAATTAGCGTGAGTGAAACTATACCATTTAGGTCAGTGGTTCCCAAACTCTAAGGGGTGCTCAAACCAGGGGGACGTGATAACCCAACGTGGGAGCACTTGCATATAGAAAAGTAGAAAGTAAAGGATTATTTAAACATTATTGATTTATTGAAAAGATGCAAAACAAAATATGCATTCTGACATAATAAAAAAAAATAAAATACCTATTTACACTGACTTAGTATACTTATAAACGTTTTTGTAATGCACAATATGTACTTGGGATAATTATCAATATTCTCTAAATTAAGAACCAGTTTAACTATTACTAATGATTCCCATGGGCATTTTTTTAAAAAAAAAATTACGCTTTAATATTAAATATTGACACTCTAATTTCTTTTTCTCAATTAAACTATAATTTCTTTAAAGCAGGCCACCTTAGAATATCCAGATGGATTTGGAATGGATGAAAAATGCATTATTGTGAGGAAATAAATATTTGATTTCATTTAAAATCCTTTTGCAATATGTTTCAATTTAAAAATTAAAATTAAACATAATATACTAACCCTGCATAAAAATAACTTACTTAAAACTAATATATACAAAATTTAATACATATCTTGATAATTTGTATGGTTTATAATTAAGGCCGTATATTGTAGCTTATTATTATTGTATTCAATACATTATCAGTGTATGGGGGACGCGATAAAAATTATGACTAAAAATTGGGCAGAATATATTGAAAGTTTGAAAAGCATTGTTTTAAGTGAATATAAATAGCTTATTTAACCCTTTATTGACCGACGGTACTTATAAGTACCACTCACTTTAACATTGCATAGAAATTAATTTTTACGAATATTCTGATGATACTTTGGAGGTATATTCTATGAAATTCATTCTTCTAAGATATATGACAGTACGGGTTCTATGATGAGGATTTTAGAGGGGAAGGAGAATAGTTTTATAGCAGAAAGTGCGTTTTCAGCTAAAGGCGAAGGTTATCATTTTTTTCCCAAAAAAATAGTTAATATCAAAATTTAAGAGTCTTATTTTTTATGTATGTTAAGGAAGACCTTAGAAAGCGATTTGACTGTTTGTCTTCGGTGAACAGTGTATATAATTAATTTTACAGTTGAATATCTTTAATTAATTAATTAGCTGTAATGGATTAAATTTCCTAAAGTTGTGTATTTTGTTTATGTATATCCCTTAATTTTCAATGTAGTGATCCAAAAAAAAAATATTGCACGAAAAAAACTACAGTAAATCATAATGCAGTCGATAAAGGGTTAAATACTTTTATATAGAAGTCTGCAAATTTAAAGCATTTGTTTGATTATTCATAATTTTTTATAATATGTAGATAAGCTATTTAGAAAATTGCCGTTATTTTTGAAGCGTAAAATGGATAAAATAAATCATAAATTTTAAAGTTTTACATAAATAAATAAATGGATATAAATAATAAATATTTATTATTCACTATATGTGTGTATAAGTTTATAGATATGTAGTAATGGTCTCCTGAATGCTCTTAGCTAGTATACCTTATATATAATTTAACTCTGTTAGACTACGAGTAAGAAAACTACTTTTGTATTTATTCAAAAAAAAATCAAAATTTTGACTTCCTTTATAATAACAGCTCTAGACTATTTTACTTTCTTGATTCCTGCTATTTTGGAATTATGATATGGACTCCAGACATTCAATAGTTTTATTTCAGCAATAATATGATCTAAGCCATAAGCGAGTACTATTCTTCGTGGACTATCTTTCATTTTTAGTCACTAAAAGAAATAAGATATACTGTCTGTGGTATATTTCGTGAGTTATAAATTCAGTGTGAATCCTTCGATATGGCTTTCAAAAAATGTCAGATATTTTTGCAACACACACATTTACACTGAATGTTTCAAAGTTTCGATTTTTCGTTGTTATTTACTAGCTGCAAAAAGAGTCCTTATTTCTAAAAGTTCAAAAACATAGAAGTAATAATACTGTATGGTAAAAATTTGAGATCATAGTAGTACATTGAATAATAATTCGTTTGAATCATAATTTATTTAAAATATTGGATAGAGAGGCTTATGTACTCAAAATCTGGCAATCTACCGAGGTTCAGAAGTTTCAAAGTGTAGAGTAGAAATTTGGAAAAAAAATTAAATGCCATATATCGTTTAGTTCGCGTCACTTGGCCAGTATCTGGATTACGAGTTTAATCACCAACAGTCCTCCTGTTTCTTTAAAGTGCAAGACTAATATAAAAAATTAAACAATCCGAAGTTAAATATACTTGATTCGAATTTAAACAACATTTTTTTTATCATTTGCAATATTTTTGTTACTCTCAGAATCAAATTTGTGACTCAATATTTAGTGTTTATGTTTGTGAACTCCGTGTGTGTTTGACTATACTCAGATATAATCTTAGTTTCGAATGATTATTTCATCGCGAATAAAGAATATCGGGAATTGTTTCATAATTTTACGTTTGGTTGTGAATATTTTGTTGCAATTGATATATTATAAGTTCATCAAGTGCTTTGAAATCTTATGACATAGTATGAACTTTAGAAGGAAGATATGACTTGAGTATAGAATTAATAATTTGACTTTGAATCACATGTACTATGCTCAAAGCTTAAGACTTTCTTAATGTTCTAAAAATAAAATAAATTCAAACTAATCATTGCCATTCTTCTAAAAGCTTACAAAGCTTTCTTGATCAATTAAAAAAATTAATTACTGGTTGAACCATGTGATAGTTCCAAAGAGAAAACAAATTCATTATAAATGAAATATATATATGAACAATAATCTATACAAACTACAAGAAATCCCCAAAACTATTTTAAGCTTCTGACAATGCCATGAAAAATAATACATGTCTTGAGATTAAAAAAATTACTCTGCGATGTTTGTATACTTAAATTAAAACACACATACATAGATAAAGGTATAAAGTTTGAATGCCCAACCAGATTTTAAACTATATTCTTTTAAATACGTAATAAAAAATAACACGATATTCCAAACCAAATGTCGAATATCTAATTTAATATGAATCGGTAGAATCACTGATATTTTTGATAGAATTTAAATAAATAGGATATTCTAATTCCGTATTTTAGTGGAAGTTAATAAATTTATTTATGCATACATAATGATGCTTAATAGTCTGCCATATTGTATACCTGCTTGCTGTATTTGTCTATGTGTTTCCCACATAAGAACCTAAACCTGCAAAAATCTCTTAGAATTCAATAGATTTATTGGTATAGTGATGGTTATTTATTCGAAATACGTAATTCTATGTTTTTCTGTAAAATCGTCCTTGAGGTTTTTGAAAACGTTGTGCTCAATTGAGTAAAAAAGTATTGTTTCACGGATACTAATATTTACTTTCATGCAATGCTATCGTTATTCATTTATCATAATTTAGTAACAATCATTAACAATAACTAATATATTGCAGCAACATAATATAACCATTGAACTCTTTATAAGTTAACACAAAATATGAAAAACCTCTGGGATATGTGTTGTAAAAATAAGGAGGCATATTTCCCTAGTATTTTGAAGTGATGCCTTATTTAACATTACTTCACATGGATAATTAATAAGAACCAATATCCGGATTAACCGACAGATCAAGGACACTCAGTCATTCCTTTCTCTATCAATCATGTGATCCGTTAAGAAAGCATTTGGTAAAAGAACATATACATTGTGGCATCGGTTGTATTGTTCTGTTGAGTGAGTAATATTAACGTAGCACTTTAAAGCTACACGAGAGTTTTTGGCGGCGGTCCTCGTAATTTTGAACCATAGTTTAGTCACGTTGACGACACATGAGCAGTCGCCACCTTTTCTAATTTCCACACTACACCAACCGGTGGACTCACCCTCAACAGATTTCACGTGCAGCTGCTGCCTCCTACTTCGATCTTCAGCTGCTCTCAGGACACTCCAACCATGAGTCCGTGACCCTGACCATTAGACTACCTTGACCACATATTGGCTCTGCTACATAAAGCATTGAATTTCCAGGTTTGAGTTTTGGAGAAGCGAAAAAAAAATCTGCGAAAATATTTAATTTAAGAAACACTAAATGTATTTAAGCTAATTACAAAGTAATGAGCAGACAGTGAAAATGTTTGTTACACCGAATGATAATAGAATACATTTCAATGGGAATGGAAGATAAAGATGGACTAGTGTGATAAAAGTGCTGCCAAGTTTGAACCATCTGCCAAAGAAGAAAACAACTCTGTGGGACGATGTAGCATCAGGGTTCCGATATAACATCACGGTGGATATCATTTTATCTTTGGTTAGTTTACAGGACTCTATGATGCACCCAAGATACTTGGACGAAATGTTGTATAATCGGTGACACTCTCCTTCTTTACATCAACCAATATTTTGTGTAAATGTGTACAGATTCTGGCCACAATTTCTCTCCGATCTTTTACCAATCGTTCGCTTCTGTGACAGGATTGGGTGACGTTTGCACGAGATCTGAAATTACCACGTTAAAAATAATCATTATCTAAAATGGTTGACAGGAAATTCACATATACATTCCTCAAAACACCATCTATGCTCTCTTTGATTCTATATATCTGCGAGTTATTTCATGAATCGTCATCCACTAGGGTTTTTTAGTCTTTTCTACAATATAAATAAATATTTAAATTATAATAAGTAAATTGTGGTTTCACTAAATTTATTTTACGTGTACCATCCTATTTAAAAATTTCTTATAAAAAAAAGCGGTAATCAGGTTTTTTTTTCTTACACACTAATTCAAAAGTGGCAAGTGAGTGATATAGACAGGGCCAGGGATCTAATCTTTCTACCCACAATTTTATTCACTCTTTGCATGTACAAAATTTGATTTGGATCTCATGCATGTGTTATTTTCATAAGCTTGCAAGTATTTAAAACAGTTTGAACAAATTACAATACATTTTTATTTAGTTTTTTTACGTTTTATAGCTTTATTTTTTGGCTGGGCTTTTTTTCTGTTTCTTTCTTAATACGTTTTTTATTTATCAAAGAAAGAACATTACAACTGAAACAGAATGAGCATTTTCAAAACAAAATCTGGAAAGCATCTTGTTTAAAAACTCTTGTTGTTGAGGATGAGAGAGCATTCAACTTCACAGTCCAAGAAGTTGTTTGAGCTTTTCGAAATGTGGGGCTAAAATAATTTGCTTACTCCAAATAATGGGCGCGTTTTGGCCCATTAAGCGACCGATAATTTAATGAGCATATAAACGGACCCGCTCGCTGCCAAATTAATGATTACGGAATTCGGAGAGAAAACTTTTCGAATTTTCCCTAAGTAGTAATGCTAATGACGCCGATTCATTCGCAGTGGAAAGTTACATTATTTTGGAAGCAATTTATTCTTCCATCCTTTAAACCTTGCTGAAAGCAGACGCTATCAAAAGCATTGATTACTGTGTTTATTTTCTATTCCCTTCAGATTCCTTAGATGCTCGCAAGGAATGTGGATCCCGCATTTTGCATGAAGCGTCTGCTGCGTTTAGCGATTCTTTGGTATTTCATTTTTATTCCGTTGAAGTACACATAAGTGTACATATGATTATGAATTTTGAGTCATTATAGTAAATGAATACTGCTAGCTTCCAAATTGTTCTGCAAAGACACTTTTGTAGGGAAGTTGATAGTTTTATTTATAAAGAATGGTTAATTTATTATGTTTTCTGGGACACATTTTGACAATACTATAATTAGGTTTTCTAAATGATGAATTACTTTGTTTCAATTTAAAATCATTTTAAATATTTACTCTCTTTGCGAATAACATTGTAACTTGCTTAAGCTGAGTTAGACAGTGCAAGAAATGTTTGTTTATTTTGAGATTTTATTCTCGATATTTTGCTTTTTAAATTTATATGTAAAATATTTGCTAGTAAAATATTGGTTTTAACTCTAAAAATAATGTGAATTTTTCAAAACTCATAGTTGAACCTCTGTACTGAGGTCTGAGATATAAAAAGGCAAAATATTATTGTAATAGAAGCATTTTATTTAAAAGGAGAACATTTTGAAAAAAAGTTATTCTAAATTAATTTTTTGTCGAAATATTGTATTTAAATAATTTTTTTTGGAAAATGTTCTTAAAACAATTTTATACATGTATTCTAATCTAAGAGACACTAAATATCACGAAAATTATCCATTTATGCGCTTTTTTAAAATCACGGTTCCGAACGTAGTCGGATACCTTAAATGAAGCAGTAGAGTCTGATATATCGCACACATGATATACTGATACTAAACAATGTCTCAGTGCCTACATTGATTTTTCAGTGATATAACAAGAAGATGTAAGAGAATATTAGGTACGCCGCAAGTAAAGAAAGTGCGAATGAGCGTTCACAATTCATAGTTTTTTTTTGTTTTTTTTAACACTAAACTCATGTGTGTTTCAAGTGCAGCACAGCTATTTATTATGGCTAAAAGTAGACATATCGTTTTTTATAGAAACAAAATAAATGAAGCATTAAAAATCGGAATATAGAAGTGTTAAATGTTTTGTTACTCAGTGAGTTATTTCCAAAATAATTGAATAGTTCAAAAATATCGAAAAAAATTATAGACATGTTGTATCCGTCAAGTAACACGAGCGCTGTGCATAGTTGATTTCTACGGTTTACTGGAAGCTTTTTTCAGACAGTAGTTCTCGGAGATTTTTGCAACCTTGGAAACAATGACTTCCATGTAAACGGCATATAGGAGATTTATGATCGGTGGTCTATATGCCATACGTTTAGCTGTACGCGAGAGAGTATGTAAAAGAAAGTTCATCTGCAATGGAGTCAAATACATGGGAACAGAATGGACAAGAAAGAGATTATTGATTAAACCTGCACTAGGGCTAGTTAGAAATGGAACGTGGAATCACTAGCGTAGCTAGTTCTGAGTGGTCACCGTGTTAAAACTACATCGGGCACTTTTTTTGGAAAACAAGCTCACTTAGTGGTACCGAAGTTGAACATGTTGCGGTCCCTGTAGCTTAGAGGACCCAAAACATTGACACAGTGGTAGCTACGCTTCTGAATGGGATATCCTCCAATGAATTAAAACTAGATTTACAAAGGTATTCTCATTTTGGACTCATCTGGAGAAAGCAGAAAAACACAATAGTAGAATATCACAAAAATAGATCAGTATTGCAGTGGTGTCGTTTTGGTGTAGGCGAGCATAATATCTGTTGCAAGCCCGGAAATATACTTCTCCGGAGAAGTTTCTGTTAATGGCACAAGATCTAGAGATGTAGTTCTTGAAACTGTTAATCTTTTCCAAAGTACTATGAGCTCACAACTCTTATTTATGGATTACAATATTTCTATAGCATTTTCAATTCGTAAGTAAAGATATCAAGCCTTTTTCAGTTGACAGAAAGATTCACAAGTGTATGCTTAATTGGGCAAGATCAGAAATGAAAGGTTGAAAGTCTCCAGCCTTCAGCAAGGGATAATGCTCAGCTGAAAGTCATTTTGCTGCAAGAGTGGTGGAATCCTTCACCAAACTTTTATTCCAAGCATGAAACATCGTTCTGATAGTTACATTAAAAGAAGAGGTCACACTCCTACTAATCAGTTTTGGGTTTGGTACCATGTCTTACAACTACTGAAGAACTTCTTATTTTTCTTATATTTCCTGCAATTTGAAAGCATCAAACAATTAATTTAAATAATGCATTCTTCAATCGATTCCTTTACTTTTGAAAGCTTTTTAACTAAATATGACAAATTTCATTCCATTTTGAAGTCTATTCTGACTTCTATTTTAAGAAATGACCTTTATTCATAATTTTAGAACGGCAATATGTGAGCAACACTGAATTATAGTTTAGATATACTAGTTGTGAATATATATTTTGATATTAATGAAGTTTTAATGTCCACTCGCACATCGAGTTTTCTTCAGTTATAAGGTTCCCAGTTGCCTCTATCATTAAAAGATTCGTTGCATCTCTCGTGTTGAGATTTTATTGAAAATAACTTTTTAATGGTGTTTATATATTAGTGTGTGTGTGTGTTTTGAGCATTTAACTCTCGATTTCAGTCTCTATGCCCCTGTTATTTCCTATTAATATTTAGGGCAATATTAATATAACATGAGTGAACTTAAAATTAATATATTATAGAATTTAGAATAATATTTTCAAAAAAACAAATCTCTAAAAATATATTTTCTTACTTTTTTTATTTTCTCATCCTCAAATTCTCACTAAGTATTCGTTTTTGTTTTTTTTTCTAAAAAGTGAGAACTACCCTATTAAAATATCAAGCTTATGTTTCATGACCACTTACTAAAATTTATATTTAAAGTACAATAAGAAAATCGAAAGAAAGCAAATGTCTGTCAAACAAATTATTGAAGGGAAGTGATAGTGACTTTTCTATTTGTACCATAAATGTTTGTCCAGTATATATTACTCCCATTTTTCATTCAGCTGTAAAAGGCTAGAAACATAGGTATTTATATGAGAAAATGTATGGAAGATATTTTAAATTAAAAATCATTGATTTAGCAGTTTATTGAAAGTAAAAATAAAAATTTTTCAACAGGAAAAAATTTACAATATATATACGAGAAAAGCAAAGACATATTTCTATATCCTTCATTTGTGTTTCTTTCTAATATCCAACACAATTCATGCTTTATTAGTCGAAGATCTGTCGTTACAATCCTTTCTTATCAAATATTTGTACCTTTCATATATATATATATATTCTTATCATCAACATATATCTGTAGACGTAGCTTTCTTAATATGAAAAATTCGATCGATAAGCAGTTTCATCTCTGCTAAGATTGGCTGCCTATGCAAATTGCTGAATTCTTATCCCTTATGCACCCCTTCATTCCCGAAAAAGAATGAGAAAAGGAAATATGAAGTTCAAAGCTATGCGATGTATCTCAAGCAAATGAGAAATTCCACTTTCCGTGCTAAGCAAGAAAAAGTTATTTATTTTACTCCGGATTCATATTTATCTATGCTTTTTGCTCATAACTTTTCTTCTTCTATCTTGGTTGAAACCGAATGCAAGAAGTTAAAAGTTTGTTTCGCGAAATACGAAATGAAACTGAAGTAATTGTTTAATAAAATGAAAAGTTCTTGTTTTAATGTCTTTTTTTAAAATATATTTTTTTAATTCCTTTTCTCTCTTTTCGAACTTTTCATTTTTTGAGTGTTTGTTTTTTGCTTGCGGTCTTCCGTTTAAAATTTATAAGATTGGGACCAGCATATGAGAGAAAAAGTAAAATAAACCGAAATGAGCAACAATGGAAAAATAAGAGAAACATGTTTTTCAGAAAGGAAAAAATACTTTAGACCCAGAGGAAAATTTAAAATAATTTAAAATGACTTTCGATGAGTTACACATGTTCAACACAAAAATATGTACGAAAGTACTCACTGTTTTTTCCAATATAATTCCATCATTTCTCGTTTTGCGAAGGAAAACTGTAGAAAGTACTGTAACAAATTATTCTTGTCCTTTAATTAGATAAGGTACTAGCTGGTATACCCGTTCTTTGCAATGGCGAATTGAAAAATTAAACAAAACAGATTGAAGGATTAAGAAATTTTTGATGTTATTTTTAAGTGAATTACAAATTAAGCAAAAAAAATTATTCTTGCATATCTCAGCTGAAAAAAAACAACAACATATTTTTTAAACTTTAAGTCTGTAGACCTAATAGCAAATAAAAAGGGTTTTTTTTTATTAATAAATCCCGTTAATCCCTTGTGGGTCGATTTTTGAAAACACCTTCCTAAGCTGATCTCTGCACAGAAAAAGTAGCACATTGTTACAAATTTTGTAAAATGAATGCTTAAAACAGTGTAAATAATTTATATCTGGATGTGTAATATGTTAATAATATTTTCTGTTGTATTTATTTTTGATTAAAGTTGTAATATTGGCAAAAGTAATGCCGTTCCCTACATTATAATGGCGATTCAATGGAAACATAGGGAAATGTTGGCGAAAAAGCCAAGTTGACATTAATTTTGGCAACCCTGTTAGCAGCTCGGCGGTTGATTGAATGGTGAAGAAGTTGATATGCTGCAGCGTCAACTGGTGGGGAGCTGCAACCAAGAGGATAGTAAAAAAACCTTCTCCACAAAAATATCCATACGTATTCCAATTTTGATAGTGATCAGTTGAACGGTGTCGGAATGAAGCGAGATATATATAAACATCCATGCATATGTATATACTTGTAAATATGACTTAGGAATTTATATATATAATTTGTAAGAGCAGAACATTTTACAGTTAGATTCTGCTTTTATTTTTTGAGTAGCAGTTTCATGTGCTCCATTTATGTTCTGTATAT
>BMAV01024735.1:115680-132155 GCA_019973955.1 Trichonephila inaurata madagascariensis
TAGGATAGTTATATATTCACTTCCCATCATAGATAAATGTTCGATATTGTATGCATGTGTGCTGGTATTTGACTCGGATTAATTATGTAATATAAGTTGGGAAAATATTTTCGGTAAGTTATGTTATTTATGTTGGTGGGTTCGTACGTAGCTAAGAACAATTTTACAATAGTTTTTTCTATTATATTAATTGTTTGTTAGAGTATTGTAAGTTTACGTGTGCCCTTTTCAGGTTTAACTTCTTTTTTGAACGTTTTTTCTTCTATTATTATATAGAAACTCTCTGCCAAAGGGATTATAACTAATTTAATCAAGCTTAAATCTCCTTTAAATCAAGCTTAATCTCCTACTTCACCACAATCGGTGATATTACTAAAAATACAATAGTTTTCCATTTTGTTCAATTGATTAATTATATGTCTATTTACGTTTTGGTTTATCAAAATTGGTTATCAAATCCATTATTTATCCAATCTTTGTTTTGTTTGATTTACTGTATGTCTATATTTATTTATATTACTGATACATATTCGGGACGGTCAATATTCACGAGTAATTTGTTTTTCCAACTGGGCTATAGGAGAAGGAAATATATATAGTACTGTAATATGTCATTGTTATTAGAAAAATATATTTAAGTGTACGAATGCTATAATACTCAGTAAAATTAACAGGAAAAATATAACTAATTCTCTAACCTTATGTAGAAAATTTTAAATTTATATATGTATATATAGAATTTATGTACTAAGTCATTTTAAATTCTTTAATAATGTAAACTGTGCTGTTTGTGAGAAATACAATACCATTAAAGAATTATCCGAATGAAATGAAATTTGCAGAAAATGTCAATTATGGTATGATATGCAAAGTAATAAAGTTTCAGAGGCTCCACTTGTGCTTTTTGTGAGCAGATCCCTCTGAACTGATGCTGAGAGCGTATAAATAGAGCGCTATAGCGGGAGCAGTATAATACACGCACACAGGCTACAAGGGATGTTTGAGACTTCTTTCCTTCTTTTGAGCCCACCACATGCCACTTCTTTCTTGGCCTGCTTATTTGCTAGATGTGTCGCCTGCCGAAAATGAGGGGTATTTAGTTGGTGAGTGTCTTGCTCGTGATCCGAGTTCTACAGCTTTAACAGACGAACTTTGGGTGCGTATATGTTGCAGGGAAATGACGAAATTAAGAATTTGATCAAGGGGGTGGGGAAGAGAGATATAATCAATTGACAGGGAGAAGTTAAAATAACGTCTCTTCAATACCATTTTCCTGATGAAAGTATGTGATTTTATCAAATCCCTGAACTGTTTCAGAGAAATCAGGAAATGAATTATTCGGGATTTGCATTGGAAAAATGCTATTCAGGTGAGAGGCACCTGGGGGGTCATGTCCTTGTATTTCAGAACCTAACAGGGAATACTATCGATCCATCAAATATCAACTCCATATCTTAAAAAACATGACCCCATAGGATCAACATGGTGATTGATATTTTAGTGTGTAAGCCCTCCCCTTCCCAAAACAGGGGTCATCATTAGTTAAGAAACTACAAAGAAACTACAAACTACAGGTTAAGTCGATCGACGTCACCGTGCACGTTTCCCCGGTTTCCTGTTACATATTTCCATTTCTTTTCACGAAATCACTCCCACAAGTATCCAGCGCAACCGAGAGGAAAGATGTTACACATAAAAAAATACAAGACTAATTTTCTAATTATTTGTTAATTAGTTTCGAATAAATATTTTGTATTTCATTGACTATTGTTGCATTATTTATTTCTACGTTTAATAATGCACCATATTTGACAAATAAACACTTTTAAAACTCTTGACAATATTATTTCATCTTTTCACTGAAACAGATGAGGGATGTGTGTTCAAATCCCTTACTTTTATCTGGTAAATGACATTGCAGATACGTTATTTTAACATCTGACGCCACTGGATCATATATTCCTTAGGTCATCGTTTCCCTGCGACATATGCAAGCAATACTTAATTCTCTTTCACAACCAATCATTCAACATTTGTTATACTCCAGGCCATGTTGTATAGAAGCACTCACTGTAGCGCGCATGCGTATGATGGCTACAACAGTGTTTCTCAAACTTTCAATATTGGTGACCCAATAATCAATCATAATTTTCATCGCCCCCCCCTTCTATGTGTATCGTGAATTCAATAATACTATACTTTGATGTTAAACCTACAATACGGCTTCAAATCCTTAAGTGCCACCGTCGTATATAAACGTCTCACTCAGCCAGTGAATTAATTGCCCTTGATGTATGTATATGTCTTTTCAAAGTACAATCTTTTGCGAATAGTTTACTAATTTCAGAGAATTTCGTTATTTATTCCTTTTAAACCCTTCCCTCATACATCACATACACTTGCCTACTTGTTAAATGGTGGCATTGGGGAGCGAATCGCCTAATTTTTAATCGGCATTTAAGGGATCAATTATAAACCGTACAAATTATCAAGATAAACATTAATTTTTGCGTATAATTTTATATATGACAAGCCCATGGGATCATTGGTAATTATTAAATTTGTTCTTAGTATTTTTAAATTAATTATAAATACATTGTACATTGTGCAGTACTGATATATTTATAAGTGTAAATTTGTACTTAATTTTTTATTGTGTCAGAATATATTTTGTTCAGTAAATTAATAATTTTTTTAATAATCCTTTGTTTTTGACTTTTCAATATGCTCGCGACCCATTCGTAGGGTTATCACGCCCCTCTAGGGGGGCGCGCCCCACAGTCTGAGAAACACTGGGCTACAAAAAAAACTGATTTCGGGCACTTAAAATACTTTTTTTTTTTTTTTTTGGTTTGAAAATTTAGTAATTTATTTGTACCAATACAAGTCATTCAAATAATTTAATTCTGATAAATCCTTCACAGCATTACATTTTTTATAAACAGCAGTTACTATGCTTGACATCCTCTTATCAAAATAATAGTTATTTGAAATATGAATAAATATACTACTATTTTCTTTTTGTAAAGGTTATATATATTTATAAATATAGTGAAATATTGAGAATGTAAATGGATTTCTTGTAATAATAAAAATGATGATAATAGTAATAATAAAGTTTCGGTGAGCTGGTAAGTTTACTCAGAATTACTCAGATTTAAATTATTTTCGTTTTTAATTTTTACTTCAAAACAGTATTCGTTTATTTTTTCTTTTACATGAAACCAATTTAAATTCTCAATCAGCTTGTCATCATAGTCTTAAAGAATTTTTAAGTAATATTTATAAAATATTAAAAGAAACTTTAGAAAAAATAAATACTGAAGCTGGAATATATTATTATTATTATTATTATTATTATTGCCTTTAAAAATGTGCTTAAACTCATAACTCAGTTTGAACAAAATAATAGTTAAAAGCCCATCATGTCATTTTAATGCAGAAAAAGAAAAACGTAGTCTTATTTTCTTTCCATTATATATAATGCAAATCAACCAGGAAAAAGTACAAAAGGAGAGCTTTACTTGGAGTTTTATGAGATTTCTTAGGGATACCAAGCCCATTGGTTAAAATGAATATAAACAGGACAATCTTTGGACAGATTCTCATTTGAATAATTTAAAACGCAACCCAAATTTAGTGAAAAAATGGCGCCAAATAAAAAGAATAGTCTTATGAAATGTCTCGTTTCAGCCAGAAATGAAATGACACAGGACGCATAAATATCAGATGAAAACAATGAGCTCATCAAATGTTTTGTCATTTCCAAGAAAGGAATGTCACTTTAAATCACTATATATTAAAGTTGGTGTAAAATATTTAAGCACATTTTTCTTGTTATTTTAAATTGCATCCGATTCTAGATAAGATAAAAAAAGTTTTTGATTCAGCAATAAATAGGAATTAGCATTACTGCGATGTGTTTTCTCTTTCTATTTTTAAATAATTTTATTTCTGACATTTTAAAATAAAGCAATGTGACCCGGGTTGTTAAATTGGAGTTTTTATTTTCTGCAACAATACGTTTATTTATAGTACTGGACTTTTAGGTTTCTAGTTCAATTTCAACACTGGAACGCCCATCGGTGTCAATTTGACACCGGAGTATGTTCAGTTTGCTCTCGTTTCCACATTTTTACTGGGAGTTTGAAAAATTTTCGTGATTTTTAATCATTTTCCCCGGTGATTATACAGAAAACGTTTTGTAGCTCTAGGTTATATAATTAGAAGAGATTTCATATCTCAATATACCTAGTGGTGTCATTTCGACATCAAGGCAATTTATCATCATAAATAGATGTTGTTCATCACTACTATATTTGTAAAAGCAAACTTCTCAAAGTACTATCGCACATTTATTTGACCTTGAATGCAGTGTTATTGGGTTAACTGTGGACGCGAATATATTTTTCTAAAGTTGTTGTGCCTAAGTGTGTCATTACATAGCATTTGATTGTCTCCTCATAAAAAATTTAAAAAAATCGCTTTTTGAATTTTGTGCTGAGTAGACACCTTGAAACGATGCTCGTAGAAAAGGTAAAAGCCCTGATGAAATTGCTAATTTATTGTGAGAGAATTCTGAGAATGAATCGGATAGTGGTGAGCTGTGTGTGTGTGTGTGTATGTGTGTGTGTGTGTCTTACTCTAATTTAGATTCCGATGAAGACGTAAAATTGTGTGAAAGTGAATGCGACAAATCTGAAGAAAGTGCAGCTATAATTAATAATATTCCAGTAAAATATTGATATATATATATATATCACTAGGTATGGCACAGAATGAAGACCGCATAATAATAATGTACATGTCAGATTTGCGTCACAAAGCAGTGGTCTAACAAGCTTCGCGAAAAATAATGTGAACGTCACTTTTTTTAAGATATAAAGAGTCAAAAAAAATTAATTACATGAAATAATATTAAAAAATTTAAAACTAAACCCTATTGAACAGTAGTCCTGCAATAATTTAGTTAAAACTATTATTTTATATACTTTATATCGCGCGGTGTCAACAAGACACCAGTGAACGTTTAAGGGTTATCAAAATCTCGGATGTTCTAGCGTTAAATGTATGCTTATTGACAATGTTAAATAATGTAACTTTACATATGTGTAATATTAAATTCTTAAATTTATGTCTATTTCAACACAAGACCGCACTTACTCACACATAAATATACAATAATACATACTAAATCGCTATAAATCTAAAGAAGTGAAGCAAAAATAGTATAACCAGATAGTATAGTTCAATAATAAGTTACTCACAGAGTGGTATAATAAAAAACTCTCAGTCTTATTAATATAGCAGAACTAGTATAGCAGGTTAAAATATTGTTTCATGACCAGCCAGCCTTCTTCTTTAAAGTACATATACTACTTACAATAGAAAAAATAAATTAGAGTAAGAAGCAGCCTTATCATTCTATAATGAATAATAAGTATAATATAAGAAGATAAGAAGGGGAGTTGGAAACCTCTCTCTCTATATATATACTGACAATGCTGTTAGCTGTTTTTGATGTACCTTTTATCAATATCTGTTATATGTAAATGCTTGAAAATTTTCATACAACTAAAGTATACCTTTCTCATTATACCGAAATGAGCTTTTAGCTAATTTTAATTTTTTTAGAAATTTATGAAATATTTTAACAAACATAGTGCAATGTGACCCATTTTTCACATAAAAAAAAATTGTAAAAAATAAATTTTTGAGTTTTTTACAAATAGCTCATTTTATTTATATTAGACATTAGTATAAATATATCATAAATATTTTTATACCTGTGAACAGTAGCTTTTCAGAAAAGGTACATCAAACATCAAAATTTACATTTTGAGATAAATTGATTTTAATGTATGCCGTGAGACTTCTCTAATCTGCTAGGAAATAAAGAAATAAAGGGTTCAATTTACAATAAAAGATACATGCTTTGGTTTATATTAGACGTTCAACCTTTAAGCAAAAACGAAGTGCTTTGCTTACATTTTTCGCCATTCTAATGGACGTGGCCCAGTTTCAAAGATTATTTAAAAATAGGTTTTCAGGGCTTCTAATTACCCTAGAGGTTAAAGTAAGGTATTTTTAGAAAGGTTAAAATCTGTACAACTTGAAAATGTACAAATCTCAAATTGTCGAAAAAAATAAGAATTTAGCTTTCCAACACCCCTTAAAACTAAGTTCGATGCTTAAATGTAGGAATATTGCAAAGGAAAAAGTAAAAACAAAATTAGATCTACTAACTTAATGCAAAAGTATTAAATATACTATATGGAACTAAACCATAGCACTTTTTAAACATTTAAAATATCACAGCACATCTTTTTCTTAGCTACCAGCTAAACGGAGCTATTATAGAGCAGTAAATAAATAATAGTAAAATTTAGTAAATGAAAAAAAAAAAAAAAAAAAAATAATAAAAATATAGATGGTTGGAAGAAAAAAAAAAATTAAAAAAATTTTGGAAATAAAAGACTAAGCAAACACACACATTCAGAACAAGGTAATCAGATAATAAAAATTTTAAATTTGTGCCGCCATCTTGTGACTGTATGCAGAAAATGTAAGACACTAGTGTTCAAACAAAATACCCAACCGAAATTAAAACGTAATAGCAAAATATGAAAAGAAAAAGAAAAATGAAGCTAATTAAAATATTTTTTTCGAAATATTTTATGAATTTGGAATTTATTAAAAAGGTAAACAAAAAGAAAGAAATTTAGTTTGATTTTTATGTTATAAGCAATAATTAATGAACCTATTAAGCGCTAACCAAAAAATATTACTGTATTTTTTAATAACACTATTTCTATAAAAAGTAATTGAACTGTTTGAATTCCAGAAAAAAAAAGTACCTATTCGGTACTCTCTCTCTTTCTCTCACACACACAAGAGAAAAGTCGAGACATGATGTACAACAGGAATATTAAGTATTCTTTTATCTTTGAAGAAAGAAAATGTCTCTGATTGCTGATTAAGGGATTAAATTATTTCTATAAAATACATTTTTTTTTATATTTTGTTATCATTCGATATTCTTTTCAAAAAGTTGCATAAAAGCAAATTGTTTCATCTTATATGTATCATAGCATTCGAAACTCTTACATTATTTATAATATTGAATAATCCTTTGCATCTATTATAGCATACTTATATTTTAGAGCATTAATATTCACATGAATTTTATAAAGTAAGCAACAGAGGAGTTTTTAATACCAAATCTAATACATTTATTGCAGACCTTTTTAACGGATAATGTACAGGACTTATATATTACGAAATTAATTTTACTATTTGTTCAAAAATGATTCTATTTTTGTTAATTTCACACGAATTTTTAGATAATGATTCGTATATCGAAACATTAACTATTTTCAAGTGCATTTTTCTGCAACTTGAAAGAACTCTTCCGTACAATACGTTTTGATACATAAAAACTTGCAAATTCCTTTCCATTCCACAAACTTTTTTATTTTCTTGCAATTTATTTGAAAAATTTAATTTAACATAGCTTTACTTTTTAACAATTTAATCTTCACCACATTTCTCAATTTCTTTTCTGCTCTTCGAAAAGTTTTCACTGGATGAAAGAAAAACTGTTCTCAGATTCCTAATTAATTAAACAAATTGATTTTACGCAAATAAGTAGGCTTTCACTTTTTTGCGGTAGTTATTCTGATTTGAATTTTTTTTAATGTTTACGTTAATTCTGTTTGGAGATAATTCCTGCCCCATTTGTGCTCTCGAAGGACCGAAAGTAATGATCTAATAGGCATACTTGTTTATCTGGAAGATTTTTAAAACTGGAAATTCTATTTTTTTTTTAAAAAAATTCCACTGAAGTTACTTTGGTAAATTATTTGCTGCCCACAACTCAATTTCTTAATGCTTCAAAATCAACGTAATGTACACAATTCTAAAAATACAACAGCATCTTAAGAAAAATGGCGATTCTTCAAATTACATACGCACTCATTCAACAATAATTAGGTGCATTTCATCATAAGGGTCACATTACGCTGAACATATATGACTCAGAAACATTTCGCAGAGCATTTTCATTATCGTAAGCCAACGTTTCTCAAACTGAGGGGGCGATAAGTCTACGAGGTAGGTGCGAGCATATTGAAAAGTCAAAAACAAGATTATTTAAAAAAGGTTTTAATTTACTGAAAGTAAACAAACAAAATACATTTTAACATAATAAGAAATAAATATAAATTTACTCTGATATTATACACTTATACAGTACTGCGCTACTTATAGATTGATTTTATAATTAATTTAACAATACTAAGTTTAAAACAAGTTTAATAATTATCATTGACACCACAGGATTATCATAAACAAAATTATTTATTAAAAAAATTGTCCTTTATCCTGATAATTTGTAAGGGGGGGTTTACAATTAATCCCTTAATGACCTGTTAAAAGATACGTGATACACTCCACATTGCCACCATTTTCTAAGTTGATGCGCGTATGGGATGTATTGAGGGGTGAGAGGAAAAAGAAATAAATAAGCAAATCCTCTTAAATAATTAAATCCTTCGCAAACGTGGTCAATGTCTTTTTGTTGCATTTCCAAAGCCTTAGGAATAACTTTATGAATAGCAGTGCACAGAAAAGATCTTACTTCTAAACGACGTATGTATACGTCCTGGGCAGTTAAACCTTTGGCTGAATGAGACCTTTTTATACGCCGGTGGCACTTAAGATGTTAATGTCGTATTTTAGTTTGAGCTTCGAAGTTCAGTATTATTGAATTTAATACATTGTTATTGTATTGAAGGGGGGCGTGATGGATATTATGATTAGGTTGCAAATATTGACAGTTTGAAAAAACTGTCGCAAACCCATAAATTATTACTAATTTAATAAGATTAATCTGTCTTTTAAATGCTCTTAAAGCTTTTCACTGCATAACCAATTCCCTGCAGAAACAGATCTCAAACAAGTAATATAAAAATAAATTTTTTACGTCAATTCCTTCTTAGATCAGCAAATAAAAATTTATTTTAGCTACTTTTATTAAGTAGTTACAAATAATATAAATATGTATATACATATAACAAAATCACAACATTAAGTGGTAATTAATTTTATTAATTATCATTAAAGTATCGTATTGTCATTCAAAACAATCGTGTATATAAAGTTTCAGTTCAACTGAATGCTTTAAAACATGATAAAAAAAATATTTTTAAGTTTTGAACCAAGTCACTAAATAAAACCAAAGTGGCTGTATCTGCAATTCTTTAAGTAATTAGTTTCAGTCAATTAATTTCAATTAATTATAATTAAATTATTGTATATTTACCCAAAACAATAGTGTATAGAAAATTGCAGCTCAAACAAGTGCTTTAAAATGTGAGAAAAAAACCTTTTCAAGTTTTGACACAAGTCGCCAAAAAGGATGCCAACGTGGATGTATTTGAAATTTAGTGAATAATTAGTTTTAATCAATTAAATTTTATTAATTATAATTAAATTCTGCTTTGTAATCCAAAGTAGCCATGTATATAAAATTTCAGTTCAATTGAGCGTTTTAAAATGTATTTTATTAACGGTTAAAAATTCCGCGAAGATAAATAAATAAATATAGAGAGAGTGTGAGCTAATAGTAGGAATTAAAAAAAGGATATCAGTATTTTTTTTTACTGTGCACAGAGTTCCGTTTACATATACAGTAAAATACGCTTAGCACGAAAACGCTCAAAGGGATACATCGTTAACACGGAATAATATAACGGTCCCGGCTATTATGTATTTCCATGCATTTTTCACTATTAATACGAAACGAAAATCGCTTAACATGAAAAAATTAGCAATCTATTCGTTTTGGGTATACACAAATATGGAAACCACCAGTCGAATTGGACTGCCCTACTGTATTGTCGAAAGAGTTCAATGTAGTAGACGATGATATAACGTGTATACAACTCCATTTATAGCATACAAACACATTTTGGAGTTTGTTCAAAGCTAAAAAAAGATCCTTGATCCAGATTCCGACGATGAATATGAAATGAATAACCCAGCTCCCGTTCATACGCCATCTGGAATAAAGAACATCATAAAAAGTATGTGCAATTATTTAGAAGCACATTATAAGGGTGAAATGAAGCATAAAATGCACTGCATCAAGAAATTTTAAGCTAAAAAGGAAAATGCAATGAAAAACATTATTTTATATACCAAAAACTGAATAAATGTTCTTTTTTTCAAAAAAAAACTTGATCATTCTGTATTAAATTTCTAAGTTATTGTAAACATTTTTGTTTCATTGATTTTTTATTAAATACATGCATATATACATATCTATGCAAATAAAATTAACTCTAATAAACTTAATTTTGTCGATATATATATATTTTTCTTTTGCAATATCCTTTAACACGACAAATATTTCAATACCCCCGGTTTCGTGTTTAGCGATTTTCACAACAATGAACTATATATTCAAGATAAAGTTTGTGAGAGATGTCACGATCTAGATTTAAATTTTTCGTTATTTTCTTTTGACTATTATGACAGGGCGATAATGTCCTGTCATAACGAAGTTGACAGTGAGCCGCTGTATGCAATATTCTGTTATGTCAAGCATCGTGTATGCAATCTAAATAAAAATACGTTATATTTCTACAGAATAGTCGATATGAGCGACCTCTCTTATTCCTGCAATGTGACTGCAATGCTGTTATTATATTAAAAAGTGCTAACATTTGATGTTATTGATTCATATGTATATGACTGCATTTTTTTATCTCTTAGATTTTTTGCATTACCAGGGAGAAAGAAGACTGCTGCAAGTTTTTAACATTAATAATTGACTACAACACAGGTCCGATGTAGTTAGTGTTCGCATCATGAAGAATTAAAATTAAGTTTCTATGAAATGAGACTCCACATGGTAAATTAATTATTAAGTTTATTTAAGACTGTCTTCGGTAAAAGTACAAGAGCTTAAACTAAACGCAAAGCCCATTTTCAGACAGAAAAATGCCTCAATTTCCATATTAAAATTTGAAATATTATAACTCATAACTGTTAACAATATAGTGTTTTTAAAAATTTCATATTATTCCATGAATATTGACTTTTTCGATTTAATACGTGAAGGCATAGCCCATTTAATATAACGATATTGGAAAAAAACACGAAACACATTTTATACCAGAAAAAATGAATCAACTCGGTTGAAAATGGGAAGTATGATAAAAAATACTGCTATTTAAAGGATAGTGAAACCAGAATATCATATTAATTTTTCATTTCTTTTATATCTGAAAAAATGATCCAAATTCGGGTCCCATTCTTTAACATTGACCGAAAACAGCCTTAAGATTTTGAGATCGTTGAGAATATACAAAAAAGCTGCTAACCTGAAAGTAGGACGAGTAGATAGAGGGGCACCCTTTTGGCTGGTGGTCGCAATAATTAAACGTTTAGTTCTACATCGTTCTTCGCATAGTTCTCTCGTGATTTTCAAGTGCAGCTCATTATAAACTCAACCACGTCACATTGAAACTAAGGCACATAACTCTTTTCTGCTTAAAATTTTATGTCGAAAATATAAAGCATTATTTTAACAGAATTCAAGTAAAATACGGCAAATGTTCCAATTTTTAACTATTAAAAATAACCATTGTACTCCTCTAGTAAAGTATTTCAGATTGTAATATCAGAAGAATATATTTATGTAGATCACACACACACACATTATTTTCTTACAGACAAATATGAACTATATAGCTTCCATTGATATTTAAATAATAATATAAGGATTCAAGCACGTTTAACTGAAAAAAAAAATTAGAGAAAAAATAATTATAAATATAACCATTTCAATATTTATTCTGGCATGTACATGAATACAAAAATAATTCCTTGCTAGCCGAATATAAATCAAAAACACTTAATACGGTCTTAGCGATGAGGCTTCTGTAAATGTTGAGATTTTATAAAAAACTTTAAAAAAATAATAATCCCTTAGGATATTCAAATAGTTATTTTGTAGTCGCTGAAAACCCTTTTACATGTAAGGGGAAAAAAACCCATTTTTATTTCAGTGTTTTTATTATGTTTACCTGCTAAGCAGCTTAAAAAAATATACTTAGTATTAGTGAAGTGTGTCGAGGGTATGTAAGATGGGAAGATGGTAGGGGGTTTCTGTTGGCAGAAAAAATATTGTAACAAAAAAAGAAAACATTATTCTTTCTTCTCGAGTAATATCCGAAAAGCTTATTAGCATTTCAAATTCCTCTGTACTCCCTCAAGGCATTTGTAAAAATTTTCATTTTTTTCACTGATAATCAGATTTAAAAGACAAGTAGCGTAAAAAACGTTACATGGGGATAAACTTTAAATGAATATTTACGTAAAAAATTAAAGCAAATTCTTTGATTGCATTTATATCGTCAATCAACTGGCATCACGTTTTGTGGTTCTGAGTTCTACTGGTGTAACGCTAATGCTTTTTTTGTTGTTGTTGTTTTCCTTTAAATCCTTATGCAGCAATTTCGCTTTTTTTTGTCTTTTGTTTATTGCTTGAGCCCATCAACCTTAGCGAATTTTTTAATCAAAAATGCTCCTTCTGCATTAGATTAATTTTACTTGAATCTTCCTCCTTTTAAGTTTCTCATTTAAAAAGTTGACTAATTCATCTTATTTCAGAATATACTATGTCTAAAGGTAATGAAATTATTGTTTTTTATTGTTAAATTTTAGCAACATTTATAATTTTGTTCGTGTTTACTTATATAACAAGTAATATAAAAAAATTAAGTCAATTCCTACTTAGATCAATTTTTTTTTTATTTTTTTAGCTACTTTTTATTAAATACAATTAACATAAATATGTATATACATATGACAGAATCACAACATTAAAAGGTAATTAATTTTTATTAATCATCATTAAAGTATCGTATTGTCATCCAAAGCAATCGTGTATATAAAATTTCAGTTCAACTGAATGCTTTAAAACGTGAGAAAAAAACCTTTTCAAGTTTTGACAGAAGTCGCTAAAAGGGTCGCTAAGTTGCCAAAGTGGCTGTATTTGTAATTCTTTAGATAAATAATTTTAACCAATTAATTTTTATTCATTATAATTAAATTATTGTATTGACATCCAAAATAATCATAAATAAATATTTGAGCTCCAAATTGAGGGCTTTAAAATGTATTTTATTAACAATTTAAAATTCCAATAAGGTAAATAAATATATAGAGAGTGAGTTAATTGTAAAAGAATTGAAAAATTGTTTCTCTTTCTAGATTTGTATATAAAATTAATCGTTAAAATTTTCTGATGATATCATAAATAAATTTAAATTATATTATAATTCGTTTGTAAAAACAAATAATAGATGACATAGAAAATGTTAAATTGAGTTAAGTAAATTGGGAATAAAACGACTGTTAAGCTCAATACAAATAAATACAAATATAAATATGTACAAATTTTAATGTCTTTTGAGATGTAGTTGGTAAGAAAATTATCCCAGTAAAATCTAAATACTTTATTTATGTTATTTTCTTAGACATTAGAATACAGAACTAAGATTAAGTTATTTCTTTGCTCAAATGCTAAGCTACAAAAGAAGCAGAACCCCTTCATACATTCAGATCGGGGAAAATTTCATCGCATGCTATTAGAAGTGGTAATAGTAGTTATTTTAAAAATTACGTTAATCATTTTAGGGAAACTTAACAATCACTCAGTAAGATATATGTAAGCTATTAAAGAATTATTTTTTTTAAATCGCAAATAAACCTGTAATAATACAAGATAAAATATTTTTTACAAGGAATTGGGAATGAACCTGTCAAAATATGGGGTTTATCTTTTTTAAAGATTCGAAAAATTTTTTAAGAGGGTCAATTCACGAAAATCGAAGAGAAAATCGATTTTTCAATTTTGATTGAAAAATAAAATACCAATCTTTTTCTTTCTAATGCAATTTAAATTTTTGTTCTAGCTGAATTAGAAGTAATTTTAATATTTTTTAAAAAGTTTTTTACATTTGTCAAACCCTAAAACAGCCGATTGCCACGCCCCTTTCAAATAAAACAAAAGACACATGCTACTTTTCAGCCTTATCAAATAGTTTAAATTGATCAAAATAATTTATTTTGATCAGCCATTTATTCAGGAAAGAAGTGAAGTGAATAGTTGTAGCTGTTTGTTTACTTTGTGGTAGATTACATGCTGTTTTTTACGTGGTTAAATATAACGAATTTTTGCTATTGTGTAGAATCGGTTTTTTTTATCAAAAAGATTCTATAAATATGCCTCTCTTTAATAATAAAACACTTAAAAAAACGAAATTTAGGTACAAAAACCCAAACTTTCGGGGAACTAAATGTTGCATAACAGTCAGACAATTGCAACATAAATAATTCAATTTTGAAAGTAAAGTTAGGTAAGTTTAATAAAATGCATGCTCCTTTTTTAGATTCATTTGAATGTTTTTGTGAAATGACTGACATTGTGCTGTTTTCTTGTGCTTTGAAACAACACATTAATTACATAAATAAAATGTAAAAAACAAGGTATTCACAAATTTTGGTTGCCAAATCTAGGGTTTGGTTACAAAATTGTTAATGTGTTGTGATTTTTGTGGTCTTATTTCAGTATTTCTTAATACCAGGTTTACAAAAGCAGTAGTTAATCAAAAAAGAAACAAAATTATATAAAGTGAACACTAGGCTTTTATATGTTATGAGATATATTGAAAAAGAAGCAGTTGCGAAAATATTTTGCGGAGTTTTGAATTTGTCACCTCCACCAAAGTGGTTTTACGAGTCCAGGCATACATTAAATAACGCAACATAGAAAATAGCTAAAGTGTCTATGACATTAGCTGTAGTTGAAACAATATCATTTAATAATGGAGGTCCAAATGTACCGGTTGCTATCGATAGTACCTGGCAAAAAAGGGGCCATACTTCGCAAAATGGTATTGTTACGGCAGTTAGTGTGGACTCTGTGAAAATTGTTGATGCTGAAATATTATCGAGGAAATGCTCATGTAATTTTAAAAGCAATGTACATAGTGATGAGTATTTGGAAAATTATGTTGGGAATAATACGGGAATGGAAGTTGAAGGTGCACTTCGAATCTTCCATCGATCAAAGGCATCGCACAATTTATGATGTATTTATGATGTACATAATACTTGAACTATATGGGAACTCTAAAGTATGCAAAGCAGTTTTAGAATCTAAACTTTAAGGGAATGTCAACATTAAACAAATTATAATGTGTTGGTCATGTTGAGAAAAGGATGGGGACACAACGTAGGGCATTAAAATTAAAAGGCAAAGAGCTCGAGGACAAAAAATGGCGTAATAGATTGACAGATGCAGAAATAGATAAATTGCAAAGGTACTATGTTTCGGCTATTCAAAACAACTCAGTAAACTTATCAGCCATAAGGCAAGCTATTTGTGCTATATTTTTGATAAAATCTCTCCAGATTTGAATCTACGACACGGTTTACGCCCCATGAGAGGTGGCTCGTGGTGTAGATATAATATGTCCATACTGAACGGTTACACATATAAGCATAAACACAACTTACCTATTGCAATTAGGAATTGCATAAAAAAAGTATTTAGAGGTCTCTAGTCTTGAACTTTAATCTAGATGCTTGTTTGATAAAACTCAAAATTTTAGTGAAAGCGTAAATAGTATTTGGTCTATAATTCCAAAACCTTTATATGTGAACTTTAAAAACTGGAGTACATGAAGCTATCTCTTTATAGAATCAATGCCTTATTACCGAATTAAAAGTTTTAGATGTATTAAACATTCACCAACCCCTGGATTTTACAAATGTCGAGCATTGCAAAATGTAGATCATGCGTGTATTAAGAAAGCAGAATAGGCAATTTTACAATGAACCAAAGAAGCTAGAATTAAAAACAAACAATTAAAATGTAGACAAAAAGATGATATTGCAGATGACACCAGCAATCCAAGTTATAGTTCTGGTATGTATTGGTCAATAGTAAGTTTTTACTTTAAATCACGATTTCTCAAAAGTGTAAATTTCAACACAAAAGGAACATTTTTGAAAAAAACTACTTATTTTGTAGCCTTGAAACTTTGCACATATGTTAACACTATACAAATATATATTTTAATGAGATATTTTGTGAAAAAATTTATGGATTAAAATGTACAAGAATTTTCAACGTTTTAAAAATTTTGACGTGTTACTCCACATATAAATTTTTTAAGAAAAAACTAATCAAAATTTTGAAAAATGCTCCCATTAGAATAAAAAAAAACAATACATTGAATGCACACAAAACAATTCATGACTGTACAAACTGCCAATTTTTTAAAAATGTTCCTTAAAATTGGTCATTTTTAACATTACGGAGATAGTTAAAATGCTGCGGGAAGTGACCCCTTTAAATATATTTTTTATATATAAAATTAGAAGAATAGTTTAATATA
>BMAV01024735.1:137871-149958 GCA_019973955.1 Trichonephila inaurata madagascariensis
GCCAACTATCTGATCATTTTCGTTGAATGACTGGTTCCTACATTTGTTGACACATTATTTTGTTTTCTTGAAACTTTTTTGAATCAATACTTCTGTGTGTGGTACAGGGATTCAAAGAGAATATGCCTTTTATTTTGGCACTCTGTATTAAAGTTTCTTTTATAAAGAGGTTTTGGAAGTAGAATTTTTTCCCCTCTCTTTAATCGAACCTACCTTGACCAAGTTGGCTGTATAACGAAAAGTGGCGTTTATGAAAACAAATATCATTCATTATAATCATGCGGATAATCTTTGAATGCGTGAGGGTTGTCTTCAAGTATTTGCCTGAAGTATTTTATGTATTCACGTTTATCTCGTTATCTCATTTTCGTTAAATCTAAAACAACGATAGATTTGTAACAATGTGAATCAATAAAGTGTCGTGCATTAAATTTAATTTTTCCGATCCGATATGCTCCGGATTTTCCGGGAGACCATCGTACTGCGTGATAGGCAAAACGAAAGCAACGGCAATTAGAATTCCACCGGGCCTCGCAGGGTGTGGAACCATTAATTTATAGATAGGCAGATGCACGTCGGTCGAGAAATAGGCCTCGACAAAATGCTATTTTATCGATTCCGCAAGTAGTTGTGGGAATAGTTTTCGTATTTTTCCCTACAATGAAATGAATTAGTTTATCAAAGATAACATAAGGGATCTTCTCGTTATTGTAAATTTGTATTTGTGCCCAATTCTAGTGTAATATTGCTCCCTTGATAGCCAGTGGTTGCGGTAGAGAATTTGTTGGCAAGAGATGTGCTAAACGAGTCATTGATTCCAATGTCCAAGTGATTCCTTTTTTTTCTTGTGAGGGTGAGGAGTTTACAATTTTTGGAAACCTTGGATGACACACACATATAATGCTCTAGTGACCTTTCCCAGTTTTCAATCTTCCTCCTGGCGAAAAAATGATTGCCTTTCCTTTTCCTCTTACGCAAAAAAAAAACAATGATGCACTAAGGAGTTTTCCTGTTGTAATCGTCACTTGACCATGGTTCAAAATTACGTGGCCCGTCGCCAAAAGCTCTCGTGTAGCTGAACAGTGCGACGTTAATATTCAATCAATCAATCAATTTCCTGTTGTAATAACAAATGGTGCATTTGGTTATGGCTGCGTGCCTGCATCTCCAGTGAAGCAGTACCTCGTCAAGGAATTCGGGGACGAAATAATTGTGGCTATGGGATATCTATATAAACTAGTACCAAACATCACGCGAAGATGATCGTTTTGGTGTGGTCGATAAAGTACTTGCGTTCGGAACGGAAGGTACATAGAGATCGAATCTTCCTTCCTTCATTGGTGACCCTGGCCGTGCAAAGGACCACACACTTCGCACGCCGCAGTTGTGGCGCCATCTATCCACCGCAAAAGCAACCAAGCCGTCAAACATTGACGCAAATAAGCCGTTACTTCTCAAAGCCGTCTCACACAAATGACGCAATTCTTAAGCCGTCACGCACAAAGTGACGCAACCCACCAAGTGATGCAACTGCTTACATTCTCGCCACGAATATGGTATCGTTCGTTCGCCTATTCACCAGCATGGGAGTATGTGGCAGTGTGATATCTATATAAACTAGTACCAAACATCACGCGAAGATGATCGTTTTGGCGTGGTCGATAAAGTACTTGCGTTCAGAACGAAAGCTACACAGATCGAATCTTCCTTCATAAATAAGTATGGTTGGATGGAAGATCGATTTCCACTTGCGCCTGATACAACTCCATTGAACTTTTTCCTATGAGGATACCTGAAGCACAGCAGGTGTGTGCGACCCATCTACAAACATTGCAGAACCTTAAAGAACGCATTATGGACGCTTGTACCAACGTGACGTACAAACGAAGATCCTTTACAGCTGACGGTGAGAAGTTGGAACATCTCAAATAAAGTTTTTTTTTCTTTCTCGAATTGTTTTTCTCATAAAACAGGGCAGGAAATCACGAAAAAAAAATGCGTGGTTTAATCGCTTTATTCTTTACACTCATGTCCACAAGGTGTCTTCTCGTAGTAAATTGATGATGCTCTACAAGTTTGTAAATCCTTTTTTTCTCTTTATTCTCGTATCGTTTTCGAGCTAGGAATCCTAAATTTGAAGTTCATTGCAAGCTGGTGTTGTAGTTGATTTTATTCAATAGCGTATTAATTCTTCTCTACCTAGACACCATTTTTATGAATACTGCAGCAACCGTTCCGATGTTAGGATGGGGGCTGTGGACTTTAATATGCGGATACTGTATACAATCAATAATGAGTACTAAATTTTAGCGGCTAACACTGTTCGTTTTAAAAATTGCTCTAAGTTTTACAAAATTCATTGCTGGTAATAGTTGGCATAAACAGTTTTTTTTTAAATTTAAATATGCCTTTTTTGTATCTCAATTTCAATTTTCGATTAATTTTAAAATTCTTTTATGCTATTTATTAATCAAAAATTTTTCAATTTGTTTCTTAAATAGAAATATTTATACATGTGTAAAATTCGAATGACCATCACATTTTTCAAAATAGAAACTCGAAAAAAAAAAATTCGTTATATCAATAAAAAATTCAGTTTCTTTTTTTATTGTGATTCTAACAATTTTAAAACAACCGCTTATAAATTCATTGGGATAAAAATACACTTTTCCTTCAAGGTATGTGATAGTGTTAGCCTAGAGGTCAATATAACGGATTCGTTTCCGGTGTGTCATGAGTTCGAGCCCAGTACTGCTGAAGATCCGCCGTGTAAAGAGAGATGCACGTTAAACCTGTTGATGTTCAAACGTCCTTCCGCTGATGTGGGAGCTAGAACAGGGGGATGCCAGCTCCGGTGTCATTCTTGTCCCTTGACCATGGTTCAAAATGACGAGGTCCGTCATTAAAAGCCCTCGTGCAGCTTTACATTGCGATAAATCATGGGATAAAAATGGATAATATCTTGTATATAATTTTAATACAATCAAACCTCCATATTGGGAATTTTTCTATATAGCGAACTTTTTCCTGGAACCTTGAACACTTTCCGATTTTCTTCGTAAGATAACCTCTCTATAGCCAAGTGCATTTTCTATGTAACGAACTTTTTCTTTTGTGATTCAATTTTTGGTCTTCCTTTTTTCAAAGTATTTCTGAAAAATTTTCAAGTTATTCTCCCTTTAATACATTTTATAGTGGTCATACATCTTGAACTGGTTTTATTAGATCCTAACTTGCCGAAAGCAATAGAGTTCTGAACGTTTCCTCCCAGTAGTGCAACATTTAACCCCCATTGCCCAGATCACTAGAAACATCTTAGATATCTTATTTCACCCTGAATGGAGTTGTCCTGTGTCCCCGTGTTCCAATTATAAAATAATGTATGTCTAATATTACTTGTATGCTTTAAATTATGAAATAAAATTAAAATTAAGCTATAAATTTTTATACTAAAAATTACTTTTAGTATAGAATTATTTTCTTGATATTGAAAATACAGTGAATTCTTTGACATTCTTTTTTCTTGTTTTCCTTGCCGTTTTTCTTTCTTTTTTGATGGGTAAGATATATAAAATAAACACATTCATATTTTTTTAAAAAAATTAATATAATTACTTTTAATTTATAGTGTAGTTTTTATATATAGTATATATGAATTTAAAATTTGTTTTATGTGGTTTATAAAGTTTTTTTAAAAGATGAACCTCTATATAACGAATTTTCCATAAAACGAACTTTTTCCCGTGATTTAGTGACTTCGTTACATAGAGATCAGACTGTATAAGGATTTCCGGATTAAAAATATTCAGAGAATTTAACCATACTATAGAAAACAAAATGGTGGAATGCAACTTTTTCAATTCCTACACTATTAGCTCGCACTGTCTAGTTATTTATATATTTGTACATTTATTTATTTATCTTGGTGGAATTTTCAATCGTTCATAAAATACATTTTAAAGCGCTGAATTGAGCTGAAATTTTATATACAGAATCATTTTGGATGACAATACAATAATTTAATTATAATTAATAAAATTTAATTGATTAAAACTAATTATTTAAAGAATTACAAATACAGCTACATTGGCGACTTAACGACCCTTTTGGCGACTTGTGTCAAAACTTGAAAAGGTTTTTTTTCTCACGTGTTAAAGCATTCAGTTGGACTGAAATGAAAAAGACAATACGATAATTAATAAAAATTAATTACCACTTAATGTTGTGATTCTGTCCTATGTATATACATATTTATATTAATTGTAACTATTTAATAAAAAGTAGCTAAAATAAAATTTTTCGTTGTTGATGTAAGTAGAAATTGACTTAAAAGCTATTTTTTTATATTACTTGTTTATGTATATATTCAGCTTTCAAAAATTTATGAAGTTACTAAATTTCAATATACTTTTACTATAAGTTATAATGTTGAAGTGATAGAGGCAATCAAGTCTTGCACGTTTGGTTTTCTTATGGCACCGGCAAAAAGAATAGTATTGGAAATTTAAAAATTTTAGTCCAACGTTCCTGGACATATTTCATGATTTCTGTGTTTTTCTTTCCTTCATGTAGTGGAAATCAAGGTGGGCAGTTGTGAGCAAATTGTCTCCAGTTGCAGGTCTGTAACTTTTCATTATTTTGTGTGAATGTTTTTTACTGATTTTTTTTAGATCTATATTAAAAAATGTCTCGTATATACACTCCTGTTCTGTAGACAGATTTTTTTTTCAAATTCAATGTCTCGTTAACAGGACGGTATTTAAAAATTAATTTCGCAATCATTATTACAATTATGCTAATGTCCTTCTGTAATTAATGGTATATAGAAAATTTTTTGGGCAAATTCTATTTTTTATTTGTAGGACTCCCCTGTATTTGCCATTTTAAATTTGTAAATATGTTAATTTTTTTTTAGAATATCTATGTTCTACCCCACACTTAGAGGCTAATTATTTTTATATAAATACAATTAAATGTATCCAAAAAGGGAAAGTGGCCAATTTTGTGGGATTATTTTTTTTCTGTAAAGACTTTTCAATTTAATAGTTTGAATTTTTTTGCCTTTGAAAAATACTTAATATATGTAGTATAATCCATTTCTTTTTTGTTTCTAAATCATCACAATGTCGTTGCGTGTTAGAGATAGGGGTCTTACCTTAGTCGTACGATATATGATTACGATGTAATGTTTCTTCTATCTTACTATGTCACATAAACGTGTTAATTTGATTTGATATTCGAACCGTATAGGTTTTAATGCAAAAAAATACAATCGAAATTTATGTGTGTGCGTTATACGCCGGATATAGAAATAAAATCTTAGTAAATAAAGAAAATATTAATGTAAAAAAAAGTTCATTTTATATATATCTACAACTCTGTTTATTTGAAATAAATGATGAACCTTGAAGAAATGTAGAATCTCATGAAATGATGAGCTTTCATGATTGAATAACATGAAAGATTCGTCAGTACACCTTGTGTTAAATCTTAATACGCATTATCGAATGCGATTTCCTTTTTTTCACCATCACTGTTACTCTGATCCATAAATAATTATCTTCCGTTCCATCTACACAGGGTATCCTAGGATTATTGGGACAAACTTTAAGGGAAGGTAGGAAGACATCGCATGGATTCAAATTTGCATAGCAACTCATGGTCGGAAATGTTTTCGTTATGCACTGGGTGGCTTTGTTCACATAACCATTGTAGGATACAAACCTCAGTCATTTGTGAGCTGTCATCACCCTAAGAGGAATATGGAACGTCTTACGAACACCAAGCTGGCAGATATGCACCTCAGCTATATATTGACAGATGAAAATGCAAGAGTAACATAAAGATTCTATTGCGAAAGGTACCCTCATAGAGATGCATCGGGCCACCAGTTGTTTTCTTTTTTGTAACACAATTTGTGTGAATAGGCATCATTACGAGATAATTTCCATAGGGAGGGTGAATCACAAGTTACTCGAACTCCCAGCATAGAACAAAATGTGTTCCATACTTTTCGAAGGAATCCAAGTACCAGCGTACGAGCCTTCACTGCTGCCATGGCCCGAAGGTGTAACGCATTTGCATCGCTAGCAAAGGTGGAGACTGGACATCTTCTGTGACTTTTTAAAATATTATGTACCACAGCACATTCCATATCTTTAACCGATAAATATTTCATATTATTTCAGTCTGTGTCTCTTCGTTTCTCATACCTGCTATACAACTTTCCCATGAGGTTTCCGACCATGGGTTGCTATGTAAATCTGAATCTTTGAGATATATCCTCAAAAACTCAAACTCAGTGGCGCAACAGTCCATGAGGGCCAGGGCCTACTGTGCACGTGACAATTGGGCGCTGAGGTGCAGGAGCAGAAGTCTCGATCAGGTGGTCATTCGGAAGCGAGACCCCCAGTGCTTAAGTCCACAAGCAAGCTTGGTACTCATTTATCGACCCACTACAGTAGGAATGAAAGGTTGAGTCGACCTTTCCCACCCCGAGATTAGAACCCGGACCTGTGGTGTGGAACCCCGATCCGCTACCTCTCGACCACTGGGTCTTCTGAGATGTCCCCTACCACCCGTTAAATGTTGTAAGAATAATCCCTGGATACCCTGCACTTAATATTTGTATACTAAGTGTATGTTCATCGTCGTTCTATTATGTGTATATTTTTCAAATCTCATTTTTTTTAACCCTCCAAGCGGTCTGCACGTAACATTCCGCTATTCCAGAGAGGCTTTTTTCTGCCTTCAAGCAAGATTCCCAAAAGTGGCCGAGCCGCATTCTTAAAAATACGGCTCAATCGCTTTTGAGAACCCCACCTGAAAGCAAAAAAATATGTGCAGTGCATTTTTGAAGCATCTCCAGAATGGCAAGATTAAGTGCAGACCGCTTAGAGGGTTAATTATGTCAAGTTTTTAATTTCATTCCCCGTGCTTTTATTATCCACTCACAAACTATTTATAGGATTCAAACGATAAGAGCATTGCACAAGTACATTTCAGATTTTTTTCGTGAAAAAAATGCACTTTATACTGTGAATATACCTAAAAAATGTAGTTTGAAAGTATAGTTGTGCTTTATACTTTAGAATATATGGTATATATATTTTGTTTCACTGCTATCTTTTCGCTCTATTATTGACACGAAATTTCATGCCCATGACAGCAGTGGCGGAAGACATCTTCCGGCCATCCTGGTCTTGGAGAGTGGACCCCACAGACGACTCTGATGTCCACTTTAAGGTGCCCGTCACGTTTCGAGGTTAAATCGATTCTTCCACCCCCTGTTTGCAGTGTTTTCTTTTGGCGTGTTTCGAATGAACTCCCGTTATTGCGAGAAGACGCTCCCCCTCCTTCCCTTGAGTTATTGGCGAGATTTTTTACTCCAATGATGGATGTTCCTGTTTCTCATCAACTCACGTGTCGACTCCCAATAGCAATTTTCCTTTTTTCACGGCAGAAATCGGGGGAAATATTATTGAATAAGTACAGGAGTCGCGGGATTGTGGGGAAATGCGTGTTCGCATAAAAAAAAAAAAAGTTGAGCTTTAATACTTGTTTTCATTTTGAAATTCTGAATGAGTGAAGAAGTTTCGGGAAAAGTTTGGAAATGTGAAACGGTTGAGGGTTGGGGCAATCAAAATTCCGCTGAAGTTATTCATGAGATCGTAATGTAATAGGTTATATTTCGAGAAAGGGGAATTTTCTTCCCTCTAGGGAAATTCTTACTGGTTAAAAACAGTTTTATAATGAGATGCCCCTTTTTTTTAATGGAATTCATCCAAATTCGCATTCATCATATTTTTTTTCACACACAAAAAATAAACATATTAGCATTGAGAAGTGGGTTCAAGTTATGAAGCCACTCAAGACCCACTATTGTGGTTGTGGTAGCTGAGTGGTCACGGACTCAAGAACTTTGAGTTCAAGTATTGTTGCCAATGAAGATGCGTTGTGTATTGGGACTGGCACCTTAAATCTGCCGTGGCTCAAAGTCCTACCATCAATGAGGTGTGGTAGTTTGGAGAAAAAGCCCTACCATCGATGAGGAGTTGTAGTCTGGAGAAAAAAACCGACCATCGATGAGGTGTGGTAGCTCGGAGAAAAAGTCCTACCATCGTGGTAGTTTGGACAAAAGGTGCCATCTCAGGTGTTGTCCTAGTCTCTTAACATAGGTTCAAAATTACAATGTCCGCCGTCAGTAGCCATCATTTTGCTTTGAGGTGTGAAATCAAATCAAACACAAAATCTATCGTTGGAGAATGCTTGTCGGGCCTGTCGACCTTTGAAGTGCTTACTTTGGCGTGGTATGAAGCTGTGGATACCAATTCGGGTGTAGCATTTGTCACTTTGTAACGGATTCTATTCAGATCTTCTACTATTCTTCTTAGGGAAAATATTATTTAACTGTGATTTTAGTTTATAAACCAATTTCCATAGAGATGATTTGGTATATGCAAATGTAACTACTATTTAAGTGCCAGCCGTTGAGTATGCGGGATAATGGTTAAGTGTTGATTGTTAAATTGAATTCTCTAAGATTTAGTACATAGATTGGTGGGTGCAAATCTTAAATTAAGAAATCATCAGGAAATGATTAAGCAGCCAAACTTAGAACTGAGCATACTATCAGACGACAAGAACCATTCAAGGAGCTTTAATCAAGATAAGCAATTTAGATAATTTAGTTATCTGATTTCTCTCAAGTTAAGATTTCTTGTTTCTTAAGTTATAAAAGTGCATTTTATAACTTTATGACTTAAAGTTATAAAATGCTAGTTTTAAGTCAGTAACCTAAATATTTTTAGCTTAGTTTGGAAATAATTAGTTATTCTAAGCTCATGCCTGCTTCTTCTTCGAACCCTCCCACACCCGTGAACTCCGGGTCGCGACAACTTGATCAAAACTCAAAATTACGAGGTCTGTGTCGTTAATATACATAATTCAATCAATCCAAATGCACTAGGCCCAGGGATCAAGAACACTATGACTGATCTTGTTACAGTACTTCTCTGGTTCACAAAATCTGGCTCCATCAAAAATCACTGTCCTGAATGACGCTAGTTATTACAACTTAAAATTTTCCCTTTACCCGCGCTGGATTTCGGCAGCTGAGTGGTAACACGATCGCTAGTCGATAATGAAGATGAGGGGGATGAAGAAAAAATTTTTTCAGCTTCTTATAGGACAGTGCTTCTCAAAGTTTCAATATTCGTGACCCAATATTCAATCATAATTTTAGTCGCGCCCCCTTCAAACAATAATAATGTATTGAATTCAATAATATACTTTGATGATAAAACTGCGATACCACTTTAACCTCTTAAGTGCCACTGGAGTATGTAAACGTCTCTTTCAGCCAAAGCGTCAATTTCCCGGGACGTATATATACGTCTTTCCAAAGTAAGACCTTTTCTGTTCACTATTTTCCATAAATTTATTCCGAAGGCTTAGGAATGGAATAAAATGAACTTGTCAATGTTTGCGAAGGATTTACTTTTATTGCAGGTTATTCTTTTCTTTTTTCCCCTCCCCCCCCCCCACACTCAATACATCACATACGTGCGCCTACATTGAAAATGGTTGACATTGGGAAGCGAATCGAGTAAATCGAGTAACTTTTAATCGGCAGTTAAGGGATTGTTTTACTGTAAACCGTACAAAAATTATCAAGATGTGTTGATTTTTGTATGTGGTTTTATATTTGAGAGTACCATGGGGTCAATGTTAATTATTAAACTTGTTCTTAGTATTGTTAAATTAATTATAAAAAACATTGTGTAGTACTGATATATTTATAAGTATAATATATCAGTCTGAATTTGTACTTTATTTTTTTATATTATGTCAGAATATATTTTGTTTATTTACTTTCAGTAAATTAATAATTTTTTTAAATCTTTTGTTTTCGACTGTTCAATATGCTCGTGCCCCCCTCGTAGAGTTGTCACGCCCCTCAAGGAGGGCACGCCCCACAGTTTGAGAAACACTGTTATAGGAGGATACTTCATGGTAAAGGAAAATTATTCCTCAGGATCATCATCCTCGTCCCTTAATTGTGGCTCACAATTGTGTTCAATAGCCTTTATATTGCTATTGAATACAAAAATACAAATTATCCAAAGTCTAGCGGAAGGGAGGCTGTAATAGCCGAGTGCAGAGTCGACGTTCATGGCTGGCGCTTATGTAATAAAATCTCAATGTTGCTAAGCATTAGTCATACAGATGGGTTTGTCATGTTATGGTATTGTGGAAAACGCAAACTCTAGGATAAATATTTTATATATAAAATGTAGTTAAAATAGTGCACGTTCGCATATATATGACATACCCTTTGATATCCTATACATGTTTTAGCTTATATTACACAAATTCAGAACGCACATTTTTGACATCGTCATCACGAAACCATTCTCAATCATTTCGGTCTTGGTTGAGCGGCCCATCTTTCTCACACGTCTCTTTGCAATTTTTAACAAATTTTCAAGGTTATGGACATTTCGAGTATCATCAGGCCAATTCAAAACTGTTAATCTTTTTTTTTTTCTTCCGTACAACTATTTCACCAGCGTAGAAATATGGCATGGAGCAAGGTCTTGTATTAACACACCAACATGGAACGCGAACACATGCATAGAACATTTTTATATTGTATTGATGCCATTTTTCGGAGTCCACTTCATCCTTTCAACTAGTGATAAGCTGTCGGATCTTCCAGGTGTAAAATGCAAACAACTCCAAAAGTTAAAATACGAAAATAAATTATACATAAAAAACGCATTTTAAAAATACGAAGTAGTGAGGTTAAATTTAAGGCATGCTCATGAAATTTCAGCTATAAATTCAATTTTGATATCATTTTTATCCTCATTTATGTTATTAAAAATTAATGATTGTGAAAAATTGTTATTAAGAGTAAATTTCTTGATTTTTCAATTACTCTTTATAAATCTTTTTCTTAATATTTGTTGAAAACCGAATACTAAGAAAACCAACCAAAAATTAAAAAATTGGTTGAAGGATGGAGGGAAAAAATAAATCACAAATCTCCTTTTTTAAAATTCATTTGATAGCTAAGGTTTTTATGTAAATTGTTTGCTTTTATGATTTTTCTCTTTCCTATTTAAATGCCTTTTAAATTTATTGCGAATGAATTCGAAACTATTTCATTGTCTGTTACAGAATGCATTATTCAAAGATGTAGTTCTACTCCTCCCTGGCCTTTTCAAAAAAGGCCCGGAAGTTAATGAAAATTATTAAAAGTACCAGATGGTTCAACTCAAAACAGCGGCGCACTTGAAAGCACAGATGGTACCTTACCACATCCCAGCCGAAACAATATTTAATTTATAAACTTACCCCCTTTCACGCAGCTATGTCATAAAATAATTCCGTTATTTAATTAAGTAGCGCGGTTACAAAATAAAGAGTTATCTTTATCAAATAAAAACTTTCAACTCAATCCAGAGCGGAAATAAAAATGCATTGAATTATAAGGATAATTTTTATTTAACTGCCCCGAAATTTAAATATAAAATATTTCGAACGAGAAATGAAATATGTGAGCTTTCTTTCGTTTTCGAAAAGCATTCCGGAAAAGTGGGGTATTTTCCCCCAAGTAATTTTTCGAATATCTTTCAGTGAAACCTGGCTGCTTAAATTCATTAAGTGTGTTTGTTTTTTTAATCCGTGTAGATTAAAAGCTGTCAAAATATCATCGTATTGTTGGAGGGGGGTGGAATGAATAAAAAAGGAACGTTTAGATGGCATTCCAGAATTGCGCCATTTTGTAAAAGGCATTAAACTAATCACGTTGCTGAATCAGAATCTGATGCCCTCCCCCCCCCCCCTCCTCAAATTTTGAATGGGGGTGGTTTGTCGTTTTCGGATAGAATAAATGGTTCATTTGTTAAAAAATTGAATAATTTTAAGTTAATTATCGTCAAATAGTCGTAGATTATTTTTCGTTTTTTTATCGAAGTGAAGTTTTATGAATCGGGATTTTTTTTCTTCCCGGTATTAACAAAATGACTCTAGTTCCGTTTGCTTTTCAGAGATAATTTGTTCCTTGTAAATCACTTATTC
>BMAV01024735.1:160236-191098 GCA_019973955.1 Trichonephila inaurata madagascariensis
GTAAATAGTAGTTTGATAACGGATTTTTTTTAATATATGAATTCATCTGTGTTTGCAGCTCCCCGCTTCCCTAGAAGAGTTAATTTCCGTAAAGTCTGCTCTTAGCGGATCTATACTCAACAAAACATGCCTAGAAATTTTCAAATATGTTGGTGACTAAAGGCCTTATCACACGTACACATTTCGAACAATTTTTCGTTGAATTTGTGCAATTTTTACTCAATTGCCATTGCAACGGCTTTCGGACAACAATGAGGCTCTTCAGCGCCCTACGTCATAAACAAGATGGTTGCTTTGATTTCGTCAAACACATCAGATATGGCGTATATTTTAATGGTGTATGATATTTTAACGGTGTATAATATTTTAAATAGAATGGTGCTCAATTTCTGTTTACGCCCGCCAACAAAAGCGAGGGCGAAATAAAAGAAATAATTTGGGATGTTCGTTTTCCGAAGCAGAAAAGTCGGCGAGTAGTTTTTCAATGTGTAGATGGATCGTGGCTGACGTCAGAGCATGTCGTTTTGTTTACGGCAACCCTTTCTCCCAGATTAGGCAAAAAATTGGACGAAAAGGTTTCACGGAAAATGTACATGTGATACGGTCTTAACTGCTCAAAAACAGGAATATTTATCTATAATGTCCCTTAAGCCCTCTCAAAGTCCCTTGAGTCCATTTTCACAAAACCCTTTCCATCTCAACTTTATAACAGGAAAGTACGTACCAAATCTCAAGTCTGTAGGTCTAATAGTTCAAAAACGGCAATATTTATCTCTAAGGATCCTTCCGCCCTCTCAATGCCTTTTAGGGTTCGATTTTCGCAATATTCGTTCTTAGCGGCTCTCTACTTCATGACAGAAACATGCCTGCCAAATTTCAAGTCTATTGGTCTAATAGTTTGAGATAGCGTGAAGAGTGTGTGAGTCGCTTTTTCCTTTATATAGAGATATATATTTTATAATGTACATACTTTGTAAATATATGTACTTTGTGTGCAGTTAAAATCTTTACGCTGGTTGAATAGTAATGGGAATATTGATTTCATAATAGTGTAAATATTTTACGTAATTTTTTTTTAATTTTCATAAATTTTATTCTAGCAAGTTTAAACTTTTTTTTATTTTTCATTTATACAGTGAGAGATATAATTTTTTTTTTCATTTTATAATTATAAGTCAATTAATAATTCCTTTTTCTTGATAAAGGAAAAAAAAAAAAATTTGAGAAAAAAAAAAAAAAAAAAAGCATTACTATCTTCTATTTATTTTCTTGGATGCAACAGCAAAAATGTCTTTCTAGTAAATAATAACGCTAAATCAAACTGTCAGTGGAACGTTTAAAAGATTACCTACAAGAAACCAACGAAATAAAAACTATTCTGTACAAAATTCACAGTAGTACTTTTTTCGAACACTCGCGACTTGGATGTATGATTTTCTTTCAAGATAAATTTGAAATTAAATTTATTACCAAAGGAAAAAATAAAAAGTTACAATATATAAAAGAAAAATTGAAGCGAAAAGTCTTTTTCTTTAATAGAAAAGATTTTCTTTAAAGTTTTCTTTAATAGATGAGCTTTTTTCTTTAATAGAAAAAAAGCTTATGCTTTTAAGTTCGTAAAATTTATTTTAAACGTATATATCTTCTATTACAAAAATTCGATTATCAGACTACTGTATTTGTCATGGGATTTCATCAAGAAATAAAAACTGTGATATGTGATTTTTAAGTATTTTTTTCCTTTGAAAGTTTACTGTCTAATAATTTTTGGTTAGATGGATATATGATTTCTATAAAACTCTTCCGCTGCTAATTGTAAGGCATTAGGCCGTGGGTGATGCCCTACTTCCAAGTTATCCTCGTGAACTATAGGTGTGGGAGTGAATAAATAACCAGTCGTTGCCATAATCTTAATATCTCTTTATTAAGATTTTAACTTAAACACTATACAATGATAATATTTATATTTTAACTTAGAGGATCCTGAGGTGAAGAAACACACAATACGTATTACCAAATAAGCGCGACCCTGAACACTATATTTAACTTTACCGCCTTATCGTAATCTCAGTATATACACAGTTCCTAGTAGTTAATAGAACGGTCCTACCTCTATATCCTAGAAAGCAGCAACTTTCTCGAATCCTTAATGACTTTTCCTTGTCTCGCGTGGAATGGTATCCACCTTGACTTGAACGCACTGGCACGAATAGCTGAACTCTCGAATGTCGGATAACTTCTCACTTTTAACTTTAACACTCCTAACCACAGACTAGCATAATCACTTCCCAAAGGCCACACTGATTACGTAAAGCTTCTGCTATTTAAAAGATTCTTAATTTGCATAATCACGCTTCGCTTCTGGATTTGGTTGGAAAGAATTTGCCTTTTCGGCTCCAAAGAAACCCAAAATGAGTTTTAGTAGAAATCGCGATGAGCCCGTCACAAAATAACCAGCCATTTTGTTAAAATCTGAAGATTTGAAATGTTTTTTCAATTCCTATTAATAGCTCACACTCTCTCTCTATATATATATATTTATTTACCTTCGTGGAATTTTCAATCGTTAATAAAATACGTTTTAAAGAAATATACGTTATATAATTGTTCAATTACGTATACAGTTATACATTAATTGAGCTGAAATTTTATATACATGATTATTTTGGATGACAATACAATAATTTAGTTATAATTATTAAAAATTAATTGATTAAAACTAATTATTTGAAGAATTACAAATACAGAGCCACGTTGGCATCATTTTTAGTGACTTAGCAACCCTTTTGGCGACTTGTGTCAAAACTTGAAAATGTTTTTTTCTCACGTTTTAAAGCATTCAGTTGAACTGAAATTTTATATACACGATTGTTTTGGATGATAATACGATAATTTAATGATAATTAATAAAAATTTATTTATTACCATTTAATAAAATTACCATTTAATGTTGTGATTCTGTCATATGTATATGCATATTTATATTTATTGTAACGATTTCATAAAAATAGCTAAAATAAAATTTTTCTTTGTTGATCTAAGTACGAATTGACTTAATTTTTTTTATATATATATTACTTGTTTTGTCTTAAATTTCACATGTGTATTTTTAATGTTTCAAATTTAAGAGAGAAAAAATGCCTTTACAAAGTTCAAATTAGAATAATTTTTATGTTCTCCTGTAGAAGTATGTGATTAAAATATTCCTTTTTAATTTAAAAAAAAGCTTGTTTATGCAAAAAGATGTAATTCTTTCATAAACGTAATTGAACCCAAGTATGCATATGTTAACTTTTTTCGCTCGCTTAGTCAAAATTCTTTTTTGAAAAAGTACAAAAAAAAAAAAAAAAAATCCAAAGAACTTTAAATTTAATGCTCGATTTATTTTTTAAGTGTCTTACCTAAACGTAAATTTTTAAAGTAATTACTCTTCAGAGTAATTGCATGGGCACGGTAAACTATTTTGAGATATGAGTCGAAAGGAGATACTCGTTAAAATGAAAATAAAAGTTAAGCAAGAGAAAAAAATATATACCAATGAATACCGAAGTTCATTTCCACTAATGTTGAAGTTTTTCAATTCATTTACTCGAAAATATACTTTTTTTTCCTTTCGTCTCCTTCCTTTCCTTTTCAAAGTGGTGTTAAAAAAAGTATTATTTTTTTTTATATATTCGTCAGTGAATTTTGTCAAGATCGCACGCGGAAATGAAAATTAAGAGTAATTTTAATGATTCTTCTTTGAATGAGAACTTTTTTTTCATCCTGCGCTTCAATGGATCGAAAGTTTGAATGCTTAGTGCATTAATCTTCGTTAGGTTTCCTGAATTTTTTTTTCTTTTTTCATTTTAATTTATTAATCGATGTTTTTTTTTTGTTAGGAACCCTTGAATTTAAAAAAAAATGGATGCATTTATTGAATCATATTAGTTATGTTGGCTATCTAGTACTTTCGTTGTTAAGACAGTATCTACAATTAATTTTCAATAATTTTATACAATGAATAACTCTTCCAAAAAAATTAAGTCTAAAAATCTTTCAAAATTATGGCTAGAAATCTTCCAAAATTATGGCTAAAAATCTTCCAAAATTGTGGCTAGAAATCTTCCAAAATTGTGGCTAGGAATCTTCCAAAATTGTGGCTAGGAATCTTCCAAAATTGTGGCTAGAAGTCTTTCCGAGCAAATTTTGTGGCTAGGAATCTTTCCGAGCAAATTTTGTGGCTAGGAATCTTTCCGAGCAAATTTTGTGGCTAGGAATCTTTTAAAAAATACCGTGAGAATAGATACACAAAAAGCATGGTTCATGCAAAAATTTAATTAAAATTTATAACTCAAAAAGTTTATAAACAATTAAAGTAATATAGCCTAAAACAATGTGATATTTTTGTGGTTAAGACCCCCCCCCCTTCTGCATGACTAGCTATGTTTTAAATTTTTCTTCATTCGATAGGGGCTTAAAAATATGACATTCTTCTACGTTTAACTGTTTATTGATATAACTTCAGGTAACCGTAGGGGAGGGGGGGGGAGTCGATTTGTATCTTGATTCTTCTCAAAGCCATCTCGCTGTTACATGGGTGCAGGAATCTCTTTTAATAGGATTATGCCAATTACGTAGAACACATTTGAAATTAAGACATGTCAATTAGTTACTCAGATGAGGACTTCACCTTTTTAAGTAAGGCTTAAAATCACGAAGTTGGGTTTCAAAACATTGATTCCAAATAATTATTTCTAAAGTTGTTCAGTAACAGGCAAGGATGTTTAATTTTAAATCTTTCATCACTTCAAGTAGCCGTGATTACATACTCATGATTGGCGATATTATGGTCGATTTTATGAGTTCTAATTGCCTAAAAAGGATTTCCTTCTGAGCCAATGGAGGCTGGCTGGTATAGATTGAATGGAACTAAAACTTTATGGTGACAAAGTTGGGTTGACAGGCTAGGTGTCATCATAGCTTTTTGACTTTGATTCCCAATAGTCCCCATGTTGCATCTCGTATGATATTAATGAAGAAATATATATTCGATCCTCCTAAATGCCAAACAGTACATCTGCCATTATTAAAAGTGTACGTTTGTCACATTACACTTCATATACTTGGGTTTTACTAAGTTCATGAATGACTGGAGCTGCAGGGACCACACACACAATATATGTACAAAACCAAACATATATTCTTTCTAATCTAATTTATTTTTAATTGCATCAGCTTTATCTAAAGTACATTTATATTGGACTAAAAATGATGACATCTATGAGCAAACAGTAAAATAAAGAGTATTAAAAGGTACCAACGCACACATGGAGGAATCTGTGCCTTTAAAACAATTTTTTTGAAAAATGTTTTAATAAATGTTCTTAATTATAATCGGTTATTTGTACACAGCAAAATTTATCAGCTTTAACTATAAATTTTTCTTTTAGTAAAATCCCTGCATTTTGTAATATAAAAAAATATTTATCGAGGTTTCATTTTCTAAACAATGCTAAGGAATTTAAAATGTTTGTAAATAATTAGTGTTATTTTAAATTTTTCTCATAACCTTTTAAGAATAAGTACTCTATGTATCACAAAATAGTTCTGAAAATAAATATTTTTTTAAAAGAATATTTTAATCTATGGTAAAAATTGGGAAATAAAGAAAAAACGAAAAAAAAAAAAAAAAAAAAAACAAAATTGTTATTCGTGCCAATGATTAGTCATTGAGATTTCTTTCACGAAAGGAGAAAAAAGAAGAAAAAACCGTGACTTATTCCATCCAGGTTAGATCAATTAACTTCTATTACGGAAGCGACTAACAATTATACGTGTAGTACAAGTAAAAAAATGGGTTTTTGACAAGCACTTAGGGCACGATATGACATGGCTTGAATTCCACATCGTTTTAATTGGCTGTTTCGAATGTCAGGGAGCTTCAAAAGATAAAGCTTCTGGAAAAAATTAATCTGAGTGACTTAAGAGCTTAAATCGTAATTCTTTCAAAATTTACTTGCAAAAGTCAAATCATAGCAGAATTTATATTTAACTTATTTTGTTTTTAACAGTTGTAGAAAAAAAAGAGTTTAAGAAATATTAACAAGAAAATATAAAAAAGGAATTCATTACTCGAATTGACTATTATTTTATTTTTATCGATATATACATTCAAAGATATTGATTCAAAAGGCAATGGTTGCCACATTAAAGTATGTTTGGCACTGTTGTCCAGTCCTAAGCGTATACATGTTATTAATATGCTGCGTTCCATATTAAATTTGGATATATTTTTCCTTTTACTTTATTTCTCATTTTTGGAATAATGTTTTGTCCTAATCTGTTCAATTTTTATGAATTTCTAATGGCAATTAAGCTATGTAACGGATGTTATCTTAATAACTGACTTAAGGCTGTCTTCGGCTAATGTTAAAGAATAGGACCCAAATTCGGAATATTTTTTCAGTTATAAAAGTACTCAAAACAATAATATTATATTCTGGTTTCACTATCCGGTTGGGAATCACTTATTTTATCATACTACACATTTCTATCCGAGTTGACCCATTTTTTTCTTTTATAAAATGTGTTTCGTATTTTTTCTCCTATACCGTAATGCTAAATTTTTTCTCCTATCCTTTACATCTTAAAAGGAAAAACTGATTATTTATGAAATATTTTGAAATTTTAAAAACACTATCTTATAAAAAAAAATGCATGAGTTATAATGTCATAAATTTTTATAAAAATTGAGGCATTTTTTACTGTCCAAAAATGTGCTCCGCGTTAAATCGTACATATGGCGAAAACAGCCTTAAGACTGACTTGACTGAGAGCAGAGGCGCTCTCTAGCGACGATATATCTCCAGTAGAGGCCAGGTGAGGAAAGAATATGGTCGCTATGGAAAAACCATTCAAGTTCTTTGCGCATTATTTTTGTTAATGATATGTGTTGTCCTTGTAAAACAAGCTAAATTAATAAATAGTTGTTACAATAAATGAGACTTCATTGAACCCAACCCCGAATACATCCCTTTTAATTTAGTTTTTAATCTTCAACGCTGTACAATTGATGTTTGCTTGGATGCTATATTTTTACAAAGAATTTATATATATGAGCTAAAATAAAAGATATTGAGCAAAAGACAAGTGTGAACAAATGAATGAATTTATATTACCATATTTGGGTGCCAATTGTCGAGTGATGGACGTTAAAGATTAAACTAAATATGATAAATTCAGTGTTGGATTAAATCTATTTCAAATCTGTAACTTTTTGCAAAACTGTTATCTGTTTTTCTATTTTTGTACAATGCTCAGTAAATCAAGATGTTAATTTGTTATTACGTAACTCTGCACGTTTTGTGTTTTCATTTTCCAAGCAATTTGATTTTCACTTTGTTTCCCCCTATAGGAATTCAGCAGGGACATAACTTAATGGAACCAAAGCTTTACGCCGCACCACTGAATTTCTGTTGAATATGAAGAAAAATAAAATTTAGAGTATAACATTAAATCGGAAATAAAAAATATCACATTAATTTTACAAATTCTTTAATTTCTTAGTGGATGAATAATGTGAGTAGTATTTCTTAGATTCGGCCACAGCAACACTGAATTCTTGCTTTTTCCAGTTTACTCTTCAAAGATTTCACTTTAATTCTAGTCATAACTCCGAGTGTACCCAATAGACTTTTTCTCCTAGGGGGTTGGATTTATTTGATAAGGCTGATGTTCCCCGAGAATATTGTAGCTATCTTTCCAACTTCTTTATCAACTAATATTGCAGCAGCAGAATGCTCATGATTTGCAGCTCGTGGACAGTATTGTTTCTATCAAAGCGTAGTCTCGAGTTCTGAGACTTACAGGGCCTCAAAGCCTCTTAGTCCTTAGACCCTTACAAGACAATTAAAGCCCTTACTAAGCCTTACAAGACCATATGGTTTCTAAGAGTAAATATTAGTATGTGTAACTATTTATTTCAGTTTGCTCAGACTTAACAAAAATCGTAAGAATACTTAACAGTGTATATTTTGGGGGGAATTGAATAGAATTATATATAAGGCATTTTATTTCAATTGCTTATATATACTTTATTATTATTCAAAACTATACTTACAGAATAACAAACTATGTGAGAAAAAAACAAATTATTAGTGCACGACACAATAAACTGAAATAATAACAGTGTACTTACCGTCCACGAAAGTTTTATCCTTACTTCCTTCCTCAGTTGCTCGACAGCCCAAGGTGGGCCTTAGCCTCCTCAAGAAGCCTTTCCCAGGCCAGCCTTCTTCCTGCTAGTATTCTCCAATTCTAAGTTCTCAAAACCAGGAGATCTTTTTCTAGGCCAACGATCCATCTAAGATTTGGCCTGCCCTTTCTTCGCTTGCCAATTGGTTGGGCATTGGAAATTTTTTTATTGGTGCGGTCTTCGTTCATTCTGACAACATGACCTGCCCATTTAATTCTTTGTAGTTTTATGAAGTTAACAATGTCAGGAATGTTTTATCATCATCACTAATTAATTGGACATGGTTTTTTTTTTTTTTACTAAACCTTTCTATCTGCGTTCAGCATACGTTCCATTTTTGACATTATGTATAAAAAATGCAGATGAAGTTACAATTAAATACTACGATCACCAATTTTAGAAGTAGAAAACCGTATAAAAGGGCTGATGTCATACCTGAGTATGTTCAAGAATTTTGCAGTGTAGAATGCCAGTTACTATGGCTGGCGTTTCAAAATTATGAGGTTCATCAATCATATCCTTCGGGTTGCTCCAAATTGCGACGTTTATAAAGGGTGATTCGCTGCAAGACTGAAAAACTTGCAGGGGTCTTAAGGGACACAGGGACGACTTTGTATCCCATAACAATAGCTGCAGCTGTAAGCTATGGGGCAAAAAAGCAGAGAAAAAACACAACAACTAGACATTAATCAGCTTAATACCCATTTGTGGGCTATGGAGAACCTTCATTGTATGCAACCACGTGCAGTTCAACAGCGTTTCTTGGTCAATGCTTAGGCCGGCATTCTTGGGGACTGCCCGAGGGCTGCGGTAACCCAGTGGTCAAGGTATCGTATCATGGCAGGCATGTCATGAGTTCGAGCCCAGTACCACTAAAGACCCGCCGTGCACGTTAAATGTATCGAGAGATCAAACGTCCTCCCGTTGGTGTGGTGTTGTATTTAGGAGAGGGGGTGCCAGCTCAGGTGTCGTCCACGTCACTTGACCATGGTTCAAAATGACGAGGTCCATCGACAAAAGCTCTCGTGTAGCTGAACAGTGCGATGTTAATATTCACTCACTTGGAGACTGCCCCATTAGATGGTATCTTTTCTAGTAGGGCATATCGCGGATCTTCTTGCAACAAGTGCTGCCTGAACTTCTTGATGCAGCAAGTGTTTCTCCGTCGTTGCGCCGTTGCATGTGGTACCAGCTTGAGGGGGCTCCTGCATATTACGGAATTCACGTCCACGAAAAACACCTTAACGTAACTTTTGGGCAGTGGTGGATAGTTCATGGTGACCCGGTTTAGTGGCCTGACAGATCATCGGATCTACCATGCTTGGACTTCTTTTGAGTTCACATGAAGAAATGGGTGTACAAGACGCCCTTTCCTTCAGTTAAAAACCTCATCGATCGAATATGAGTATGCTGGGAAGGATACGTGACCTACCAGAAATATTCCAGAATGTAAGGAATTCCATGCAACAACACTATCATCCCTTGTCAGAGAACTTATGGTCTTAATTTTGAACATCTGTTGCAGTACAATATCTTTCAACAAAATGTTTTCTATCCCATTAACATGTTGCTGTTTCAGCTCTTTTTCTTTGTTTTTTTTGCCCCATAGCTCGAAACAATGGCATTTACGACCCTGCATTCCTATGTGATTCCAAGTTCATCTCTGTACCCCCTACACTCTCTGCAAGTTTGTCGCTCTGGTAGCGAATCTTCCTCTATTCAGTGAATCAATCCTAAAAGTTGAGGGATCACTATATTCAAAATCGCCAAGTCGCCAAAAGTGGAATTTTAATTTTTATTTCAAACTCCATATTTTGTTTACTTACAATAAAATTATTAATGGCTTAACTTTGTTTAAAAGAAAGTTTCTCAAAATATTACGAACGTATTAATTTATTTTTATAAAAAAATTACAGCTAAAGTATTTTTTTCCCCTCGCAAAATAGTAATATTCTAACAAATTCGCAGCGTTATGAGTAATAGGTCTGAAGATAACTTTACTATTTTCGATAGAGGCAACTAAAAAACATGTTTGATTCTGATACTTATAACTCCCTCACAATTTCTAACGCGTAAGAAATCAGAAGTTCCATCGCAACTAAAAGTTTCCACCCTCTTGAAGTTTCTAGAAGAAACTCATTCTTCAGAGCTCGCCAGTCTGAAGTTGAAGGATCCTGTCAGTACTTTTCGACTTCCTTAAAAACAGATTCTACCAAAAAAGAAACGAACCTAATATTTTTCTCCAATTTTTCTTTCCACACACACTCTATTGGATGCTGTAGTGGATGCCAGCATTAATCTTACAAAGTACTGCAGCCACGTTTTGTTCTCTTCCCAGCAGTTTGTATTGTTGCTGCCGAAAGAGGGAAAAAAATCCTTCTTTTTTATTTTTGAAATTCCCCAAGTATTGTTCGCCTTAATCTAATCTAAAAACACTCTTTCTTACAGGAGGGAGTATATGCCTGTATATATATCTATATATGATTTTTTCCCTTTCTTCCAAAACTTCTCTCTCATTGATTTTATTTTATACATTTCTCTCTCTCTCTAACTTCACCAGGTTTTTCCCTTCTAGAAACAAATGTTTGGAGAAAATATTTGGTTGGGTACATGAATGATACATTTACTGGGCATTGAAAAAATAAGCTTTCTTTTTTAAAAAAAAATAATAAAAATGAGGGGGTAAAAAAAGAAACTCCTGCCGGCTGCTTACAAACGATAAGTTTCAGGCGTTACTGAACTGTTTTTAAACTTGTCGAAATTTGGAAGGAAAAAGAATTTGCTTAGGACAGGACGGGCTAAAGCATACATTCTTCAGTTTCAGATAAACAAGCCATTTCGTATCCAGAGAGATTTCAAAAAACGAGAGTTTTCATTTTATTTATTTTTTTTCTCTTCCGAATTCGAAGTTTCATTTTGGTAAGCAATAGAAATGGATCGGAATTCCTGTTGATTTTTGAGCGCGAAATATATGAAGTTATTCAGTCTTATTTCTTCTCGAGTTTTGACAAATGTAGTTTATTTTACTTGATGAAATAAAGACTTCTCTTTTTAGGGGGAAAAAATTCATTGACAGGTTGTTGACTGAAACAAATTTACAGTTTGCGTGGTAGGAAAATTGAGTGGATAAAGTCATTTTTGGCGAACATGTATTGTCTTTATGAATTTATGGATTTGTATTTGGGCAATGGACAAAAAGAGCTTCTTTTTTCAATAAAAATATATCTTTACTCTCATTGGACTATTTTTTGTAGTTTGGTGGGGTGAGAGCACCTAGTTCTTCTGAATATTCATTTTTCTTTTCACGACATTTTTACATGACACTAAAAGCCTTTCAAATTGCTCTTTTTGATAAAATAATATTTAAAATTTAAAATATAATTATTGAATTTGATATTTTAATTGAAAATTAAGTATTGAATATAACTATTACTTTTTGATATGAATAAAATTATAAATATGAAAATAAAGATAAAAATTGATGAAGAAATCTTGACTTAGAAAACTTTTCGTGACGGGAGTAGGCTTAGCTTCAATCTGGTTGCAACAAAGGATTCCGAATTAAAAATATTTAGATGTAAAAAGTTAAAATGAGAGTTAGTATCGCGAGTGGTGTTTCTGTGATTGGCTGAGCAGTCATTGAACAATTAAAAGGTAAATTTTACAATTATTAAAAGATTTTTTTTCATAATTATAATTACTGTTATCCAAGCGGTGCAAACTGCCTGAAAATGTCTACGACGGGAAAAATACCGTAGGCGCATAATTAGGATTAATTGTCTGCTGTAACTCAGTTGTTTGATTTTTTAAACAAAATTACACGTGCTTAATTAATTCTTTGTGTATCCTGTGACCTTTGTTTTTAAAGAATGAGACTTCTTTGTTTTTAATAAGTAATATAAAAAAAAGTTTTTTTAAATCATTTCCTACATAGATCAAAAAGGAAAAATTTTATTTTAGCTACTTTTTTTTAAATAGTTACAATTAATATACATTTGTATATACATATGACAGAATCACAACATTAAGTGGTAATTGATTTTTATTAATTATCATTAAAGCATCGTATTGTCATCCAAAACAATCGTGTATATAAAATTTCAGTTCAAATGAATGCTTTAAAACGTGAGGGAAAAAAAATATTTGAAAGTTTTGACACAAGTCGCCAAAAATTATGCCAACGTAGCTGAATTTGTAATTCTTTGAATAATAAGTTTTAATAAATTAATTTTTATTAATTATAATTAAATTACTGTATTGTCATCCAAAATAATCATGTATATAAAATTTCAGCTCAATGGAACGCTTTAAATTGTATTTTATGAACGATTGAAAATTCCACCAAGATAAATAAATAAATAAATAAATATAGAGAGTGTGAGCTAATAGTAGGAATTGAAAAATAGATGTACAACTTTTCGATCAATATTAAAATGCTGTGAGAATTTTAATAGGTTACTTAGAGGGGTAAAAAACATTTTTGAAAAAACATTAAGTATCAAAATTATATTTTCAGGGTTCCATTGATGTTTGAAATTTTTATTGTGTTTGTTTGCATTACATATTTAATATATCTGCCTTTAAAAATGACAAACTTATAAAATTGCAAGATTTAATTCAATACCCTCGCCTTGTATTGAAATTTAAAGCATTTGTTACATGTAAAGAATAACAAATCTTTCTTGTTTGAAAAGCAGAATTTAAACAACGCAATTTGTTTTTGTGTTTTTTTTAATAACTGTAATTTTTTTTACTAAAGTTGTAAAAAATAAATCTATCATTTAGCGTGAAAAATAAAATTTCATACTAGTTGACTTCGAATTTATGATACAGATAGGTTCCTACTTTTCTGCTTCTCTTTCTGGAACAAGGACAATTTTCTGAGGTTTAAAATTTACGAATGTTTTGTGATCTATTACGTATGAATAATATGAAAAGTAATCTAATGATTTATTAAAATGATATATAATCCAACTGTAATTCAACAAATTTTTCCAAGTACCATTTCTCCCAAATTTTTTAACTAAAATTTTAATTAATCCTTTTTTTCCAGTGTGATTATGCATTATTTACTACCCGTATGCATACTTCTTTTTTACAAGCATCTTCTCTTTCGATATGCACCACGAAAATTAAAATGTGCATTTATTAAGATGCATTTTTCCCCTTTATAAAAATTTAATTCTACTCTAATATATATTTTAACTCTACCTAGAGAAAAGTATTTTATAGAAAGTAAAAACAATAAATGTATGCTTCAATGTTTTTAACATTCTATTAAATGTTATCTTCCTATTTTGCATCATCACTTGCAATATTTAATCATATTTTCACAGAAAATTTTAAGACACTTCGATCAATAAATAAAGGGGAAAAAATGAGACATATCATTCATTGAAAGAAGGGCAAAGAAAAGATGAGAAATTTCAGCCTTTATTTCGAATTCCATTTTTGGATCTTGCATTCTCGGCATCTTTCTGGAACCATCTTCGTACCTTTTCTCCCCACCCCACACCCGAGAAATCCCATATCTCAAGTAATGGCGAATCCCTTTAATTCTGGATTATAAGAAAAGACGGCATTTTATGCTTGATTTAACCGATTATTCAATGGATTATAAAAGCCTCTAAACACAAAGATTTCGCTCCGTGAAAAATATCCTTCTCTTTCATCCTTTTGTGGCCTTGATTTATGGCCTTAATTTTATTCAAATCAATGGGGTATGAGGGACAAACAAAAGAATTGCGGGGGAGGGGAATTAATGCAATTTTTTTAAAGATAATTCCTGGACTTTATTGACGTATTAAATCTTCGATGCTGTTCTAGTTATGTCAAATCTGAAACATGTCGAATTTATTAATATTTTATAAATTTATCTCTATTTTTCAATACCTATTTTAAAATATACCCCGCTTTGATGAGTTATTTTTAATCGTGCAATAGATGTACAGTTATCTCATCTATTCTCTAAAAAAATTATTCTTTGTCAAAAGCTTTTAAGTTCTAATACGTACACTAACGTTAAAGAATTTCAGTATAATCTGTAAGATGGTATCAAATAAGTTGGCATGACTAACAAGATCTTTGGTGATTAATCTTTGGCATTTCAGTAATTTTTTTTGGCGATAAATCATTGTATGTAAGTACAGTAAGAACCCGCTTAAAGCTGTTTCGGTTTAACGCTCTTTTATTTGAATTGTGGGATTCCCCGAAATAGCACGCAGCGTTAGGCTTCCCGATATCCGAAGCAGTTTCTATGTTTTTTCTTTACGGTGGTATTATACGAAAGTATTTTTATCGTTTCATACATTTGTTGACGTTATTGTAAGTATAAATTTATATAATATAACGGTTGCTATTTGACAAATATTATGATTTTTAGTTTTTATCATGGGTGATAGTAAAAAACACGAAAATAAAGCATAAAAAAAAGCATTTCACTAGAAACTAAAATGCAAGTGATTAGAATATTCGATACTGGTGAACGTCAATCTCAAATTGGTGTTGCATTGAATTTGGCAACTTCAACAATAAGGACCATTCTTAAGAATAAAGAAGAAATACTGTCATTGGTAACTGCAACTACGACAAGCTCTGCAACTAGAATTACCCGTTCTAGAAATAATAAAATAAAGTAAGTGGAAAAATGACTTTCTATATGGATCGACGACGAATTGAGAACGCAAAATGCCATTAAGCCAATCTACTTTCTTGATAAAATGGCAGAAAATTGGAAATACAGAAGAGACTGAATGATCTGAAATGTAAACATAAAAACTTAGAATTTTATTTATTTTTATATGCATATTCGTTTATTATGTTTCTATATTTGTAAGAAATAAATTTTGTTTCATTGTTATAAAAAAACATAATTAATAAATTTAATGGTAAAATACCAGACTAATTTTCTACTCATCTTCCCCTAACCCCATTATTTACATGATGAGATAACCTCGTTTAACGCTGTTTCATATTACGCTCTACTTTGATGGAACGTATACCCCGCGTTAAGCGGGGTCTTACTGTGAACTAAGTTTTAGGGTACTAAGTAAGATTTCTTTTATAGCCTGAATTAAAATATGTAACAATGTAAAAACACTTAAGATGCTGAACTTGACCAAAAGTGTTGTATAAATACAAGTAGTAATATTCCCAATATATACATCCTGAAGACATATAAACAGTAAATAATTTTATCATTCAAAAACTTTTAAGATTATCTTAGGCTTTTCTATAGCTTTTAATTTTTTTTAAACGGAAATTTTCATAAAAAAAATTGATGCATGCCCAAGTTGTAGACGCATAAATTAAATCTTGCAATTATTTGTAATATTCTATAGAATCAGTATTTTGAACATAATGTACGTGAAGCGCATTGATTATTTCTTTTTAATTTGTACATATTTTTCATACATTATGATGGTATAAGAGTCGTGTGATGGAACTCGGTAGTTTTCTGCAATAAGTGTGCATTATACAATGAAATACCATTATGCGATGAAACCACGATTGAAAAGGATTAAGTCTAAAGCTAAGAGTTATCTGCAAGGGAAACAAGTCGGAAAGAGATTACTTAAATTCACTCAAAGCAGTTAGCTAGAGCTACAAGGCGTTAATGCCACCTGGTGGCGTGTGTACAAATAAGTCCGCGTTGGTAGTACATCAAAACCAATGATTCAATATTAAATAATCCGATATTTTGCGTAATTTTTATTAAAATTTTATTAGTCAAAGACTGTTTGCTCTCTTTGTGTTTGTTTATTCAAAGAGTTTAAAGGGTTCTGTAAGAAATTCATTTTTATCTCAATAGTTTTATCTCCCCCCCCCCCTTTAAAATGGCTCATGATGAGTTACAACAGACAACATCATTTAATGAAGAAGTAAATTTTTTATTCTTGAGAAAAGTAGAATTTTGATGATTTTTTATACTTTTCCCACTCTTCTTGATATTAATGTTTATAAATCTGTACGAATTAGTTTCTGGTATAAATAAATATGCAATAAAATAAGAATTTTTTAAAATACATCACTCGGGGATTTTTTTTTGCTAAAAAAAATATATATATTTTTTCCTTTCTTAAATCATTTTATTGTGCAAGTGTAAAAATAACTTGTGTAAAAAAAAGTGTAAGAAAGTTTTATTATTTTTATTTTAGAGTAAAAAAATTGTGTCGAACAACTCTGTTGATCCAGATTTGCATATTTAAGGCTGCAAAGTCTCTAAAAATATTCTTTCTTTGGTGGCGCATACAATTAAGAAGCATATCTACAAATTTTAGATTTGATATATCGAATTTAAGGTACTTGAAGTTTTCTGTGAATGTCGTCAGTTTCAATACCTATGTCTTTGCGAACTATAAATGCGTTTTTCTTATATTTTTACTTTTTCTTTGATTCCACTGTTTTCTAATTCCTAAGACATTTTTTTTCAGATAAAGTTTTAAAATTTTTATACAGTTTCATATATATTTGATATAAATGTTTCATATACAGTATTGATGCAGATCTGAGTCATTTTTTTTTAAAATTTGTCGGAGTTCATATTTTTAGAATTGCATTTTTTTTTCGGGCTTAACTACAAAAATACTTATCAAAAGTGATCAAAGGGCAAACTTTTAATTTTATGCTAGCCTTTGTTTAGAATAATCTACGAAATATAAATCACTTAAAATATATACTTATTTGTGAAACTAGTATTTTATATAAAAGTTTTAAAATTAAAAATTGTTCATTTTTTAAAAAAATTTTAAGGTATTTTGACAGTGTTTTAAAACTTCTGTCACTTTTTTTAATAAAAGGCACTGTTAAAAGTTAATGTTTTAAAAGTTAATATAATAGGCATTACAGACTACGTAGTGTATTTTCTGACCTTCTTCGTTCAGCTTTGGTTATTTTCAATGCCATAAGAATTCATATCCATATTTTAGTATGAATTCATTTAAAAGAATAAAAAAGATTAACTCTTAGAAATGGTACTGGTCTGTATTTACTATTAAATTTATGTAAAACGTCAATCGCGTACGTATCATTTGCAGAAATTTATTTATTCTTGATATTTGGCTTGGTTCATTGTTTCTTATTCATAAAGAATATCGAATATAATAGGGTGGTCGATATGCGTCAATGGTTCTAATTCGACTAAAAATGCAGTGGTCTGGTGTGGACTATTATATTTATGAAATATCAGGCAGCTGATATTTTTTTTGCTCAACTGTAATCCACAAGTTATTTTCCTAGTATCCATATACCTCGCGATTCATTCATTGGGAAATCTTTTAATGAAGATGATTATAAACAAATTTTAATGATTCATAAATAACTTCCCCTTCAAACAGATGGCGTAAATTGTAATACAGTCGAACCTCTATATAACGAACCTCTATATTGCGAATTTTTCTGTATAGCGAACTTTTCCTGGAACCTTGAACATTTCACGATTTTCTTCGTAAAATAACCTCTCTATAGCGAGGTATATTTTTTATATGACGAACTTTTTCTTTTGTGACTCAATTTTTGTTTTCCCTTTTTTTAAAGTATTTCTGAAAAAAATTTAAGTTATTCACTCTTTAACATGTTTCATGGTGGTCATACATCTTGAGCTGGTTTTATTAGATCCTTATCAGCTGAGAGCAATAAAGTTCTTGACGTTTTATCTACGAAGTGCTACCTTTAATCCCCATTATTGCCCGGTTCACTAGAAACATCTTCGGTATCCTCTTTCACTCTCAGTGGACTTGTCCCGTGTTATAATTACAAAATAATGTATGCTTAGTATTACTTGTATGCTTTAAATTATAAAATGTCCTTAAAATTCATTAATTGTAGTATAAAATTATTTTCTTAATATTGAAAATACAGTGAATTCTTCGACATTCTTTTTTGTTCTTGCAGTTTCTTTATTTTTTGATGGGTAAGATGTATAAAATAAACATATATTAACTTTTAAAAAAGGTATGAAGAATAACTTTTTTTAATATATATATATGTGTCTATGTATTTAAAATTTATTTTATGTGGTTTATAAAGTATATTAAGAGATGAACCTTTATGTAACGAATTTTCCATATAACGAACTTTTTTTCCGGTATTTAGCGACTTAGTTATATAGAGGTCCGACTGTAATTGAATTTATGAGCTTAATATTTCCAAGTTAACTTCTTACAATATTCAAATGCGACTGTTTTCCTTCGAAGTGTTTACTGTATCTTTAGATCTTGTCTGGACAGATTGGTTCGATACCTCACAAATATGTTAAAGCAAAACTCAAGTACAACGATTGTTCTAAAAAAAATGTTCGTACATTGGTAGTTTTCTATAAAATTTAATATTTTCGCGACTAATAAAAATTAACATTCCGGAATCGTAACCCAAACACACCAGAATACCTCATCCTCCATACTTCACTGTTCCATTTAAATTCTTGGGATTAAGTTTCAGAAAGTTCAGCATTGACAGCAAATTGGTTGGTATGATAGCAAATTCAACAGTTTGGATTCCGACGAGCATATAATTTGGAGAAGAAAAATGAAGAATCTACAAGAATTCAGTTGAAACAGTGAAGCATGGAAGTGTTCCTGTGTCTGTGGTAAAAATCGGCTTCAGGATTAGATAATTTGGTATTTTTTTGGTATTTAGAATCACACACTAGCTTTATTTAAATATTTTAAAGTGCAATTTGAATGCCCAAAATTTGGATACTGGAGACGACTTCATTTTATAACAGGATAGTAGTTCCCAGCGCCTTGCTTTCAATGTACACCTCTGGTGTCTCTGTAACTGACTTCAAATTTTGAAAACAACTCCTAAAATCCCTTGATTTAAGCCCAGTAGAACGTATCTGGGGAAAATTTGAATTCGAAGTAAGAAAACATGGTACATAAAAACAATATGTGAAGTAAAAACAATCACAGAAGAATGGAGAAACATCGATGCAGAAGTTATATACAAAAAATTAATGAAATTAATACCCTACTAAGTACTAAATTAAGAAAGAAATACAATATATTAAAAGCCACGTTGAGGTGTATTTTAAGTGTACGAAGACTTTTGTGGAGTAATTTTTTTAGTAGTTTAATTTTTATTTTTTAAAAATAATAGCTGTATGTTGTTTTAAAAATTGATCACGTTATTTCAATAAGAACTAACTGCAAATAATATTTTAAAAAATTGCTATTCCAGTATATTAATTTTTATTAGTCAAAAACATTAAATTTTATAGAAAATTACAAGTGTATGAATACTTTTGAGGGCCAATGTATATACATCAGCGTTTCTCGAAGTGTGGGGCCCGCCCCCTAGGGGGTGATAACTCTATAAGGGGGTGCGAGGATATTAAAAAGTCGAAAAAAAAAGATTATTTAAAAAAATTATTAATTTGCTGAAAGTAAACAAAATACATTTTGGCATAAAAATAAAATACACATTTATACTAATATAATACACTTATAAATGTATCAGTACTTCATGATGTATTTTATAAGTAATTGAACAATATTAAGTTAAGAGCAAGTTTAATAATTACCAGTGACACCATAGGCTTGCCATATATACAATTATATACAAAAATTAACACTTGTCTTGATAATTTGTACGGTTTATAATTAATCCCTTAACTGCCGAGATTAAAAGTTTTACGGTTCACTCCCCAATGCCACTGTTTTTTCATGTAGGCGCGCGTATGAGATGTATTGGTGGAGGAGGGGATAAAAGAGGAATAAACAAGCAAATCCTCTGAAATACGTAAATCCTTCGCAAACACTGCCAAGTTAATTTTATTGCATTACAAAGCTTTCGGAATAATTCTATGGATAAAAGTTAACAGAAAAGATCGTATTTTGGAAAGACGTATATATACGTCCGGACCATTTAATACATTGGCTGACCAAGACGTTTATATACGTTGGTGGGACTTAAAAGGTTTAAGTCGTATTGTAGCTTTAGCATCAAAGCATAGTAGTACTGAGACTATTGTATGGAGACTATACTTTTATTGTATGGAGAAAGGGGGCGCGATGTAAATTATGACTGAAAATTGTGGGTCGCAAGAATCGAAAGTTTCAGAAGCACTGATAAACATTTTTCATTACTTCAAACCAGGTGATCATCATAAGTCATGACCATACTGTTACAAACCCATACATTTTAACCACCATCCAATGTCTCACCCTCCTCCAGCGCTAACCACAATCTGTTGCTGATCAATACGTGCTATCTCAAACTGCTTGTTGGTCGTCACTTAAATGGCTGTTCCTTTCACTACCCCGAGGGGTATTTAGAAAATTTTCATTCTCCGGCGTAAAAGAGGTAGATGACTTTTCCAAAGGGTGGTTAACTAATCAATACCTGCACCCCTTGTGACAAATCGGGTCTTGTATTGCACCAATGGCTGACTTAAGTGTCATGTTGTGCGCCCATTAATAACTCCAGAACGGAATTTTGCCGATAACGAATACATTAACGGCACTTTTTGTTTTAGTTTTTTTTATCCAAGGAGGGTGGGGATGGCGCCCTCATATTTTATAGGGGTTATCGGGCAAGAGTTGACGACGTCGAGTGGATGTGGGAAGGAAGAGGGGTTGATGGATAGAGTCGAATCTTTTAAGTTTTCTCGCTTCGAGTGAAGGGAAGATAAAAGTTCGAATATATTGAGGACTCTCCAGTCGTATTTCTTTATGCTAAAAGGGGGCACTTTTTTATATACATATAAGTGCACAAGAGCTTTTGGCATGCTTTGTCTGAGATGTAGCCACTGGAATCTGAATTAAAGCATCGTTTAAGGGTTTTTTTTTTTTGAAAATTTGTTCAAAGAATGTTTGATTGTTTCATTTTTTTTTAGTGTAATTGAGAAGTTTTGTTTGAAAGAACGCGAAATAGGAAGATTATATACATAAATTATTTCGTATCTTAACTGAAATAGAACTTTCCTTCTCGGAAATTGATTATGTACGGGAATAAAAAAGAAAACCTCTATCAATACTTGTCATGATTCAACCACGTTCTCATAGATCCTTGGTAGTACTCGGGTATCAGACTTGCGAGGGAGATAAAGAGGCTGGTTAAAATTCTAGGACTTGCATTTCGTAAAATCTAAGCTGTTCTTGAGATTATTGAAGTATTTCACAATAGAGTGTCGGTGCTCACTGTCAACGGTTAGACCCATAAATATCACAGGTTGGGAAATCTCGTTAAATATGAGATTATATATCATTTTTCTATTTATTAGAGGCTCTCGATCTGGAGTTTTGCATCATATGAGAAACAAATTTTGTGGTTGATTCACAAATGAATTAATTTTTGTTGTTGTTGTTTTTAATCCCAGATTGCAGATTAGCAGTTCTAGACAATTTCCATGAACCCGTAAAATTCTAAAAATTCTAAAAATAGAAGAAGGAGCCTAGAAGGACCTTGTCTTTTTTAAAATCGAAACAAGTCAAGATAAGGGCAAGAGAGACCAGATCGGAATAACACCAATGGCACTCTAAGACCTTCCGACTCTGACGAAAACCTGAGAAATCTCATATTTTATACCGAATGGGCTTTGATCTGAAACTTGAAGGACTTAATTTCCATGAAGAACTGACTTAGAGCTGTAAGACCCTGAGATTCCGCCAATTGCCATTTGCCATTTGCCCCTGAAAGAAAGCAAATGTTACCATTGCAATAACAGTAATCGTTATCGTGATTGCTAACAGTTCGCGAGTTCTTTCGGCTGGATTTATGTATTTTCCAACAGCAGATAGTACTTCTGTGGCAGATATACTCCTTTTTTTATACCAGAACCTAGCTTTTTAATGTCTGACTGACATTTTTTTCGAAGCTCATCAGATAGTCAATTGTGGAAACAATCCAATGTATCCTCCAGACATCTTCAAAGATATTCTTATAAAATTATCTACAAATCTGCATCCTTTTGTAAAAATATTAAAAATAATCGAAATATTCGAAAAATACAGACATTTTACGTGATGTAGTGTGTAAGTTCTACCTATAAATTTAAGATTCAACATGAAGGACGATGTATTTTAAAATGTCAAACATAAATCATACCATTATGAAAATAGTTTTTACTGACCAAAAATATTTATTAGTGAAAAATTGTGTTGAAATTATTTTACGTGTTAACTTTAATGAGCTATAAGAGTGAATAATTGTGAAAATTTGTTCTTGAAATTTCTTGCCATTTTAAAGAAAAATTTAATAACAGAAAATATATTTTATAACATAGATGTTCTAACCATTAAGTTACTAAAAAATATTTAGTTAATTCACACGTTCCGGAATATTCTAAATTGCTGGTAAAACCTCGTTAAGGTTTTTCAGGAAAAGGCCTGAAAAATGTAGTTTTGGTACTTTAAATTGGTTTTTAATGAGGCATGTGTTAACATTCAATGTCCCAGAACTTATTTGCTAAAATAAACAGCAATAAGTTTTCTTTATAGCCTGCAAGTCGTTAATTTCAGGGTCTTAATCGAATATCTTTTTTTAAATAAAGCTGTTTTTTTTATTCGAGTTAATTTTTATGAACTTAAAAGCTGTTGATTATGCTTCGGGCACAGATCATTGAACATTCAACGAACTGAAAAAGAAAATTCTTACAAAACTATTTCTCAGATATCAAAATATACTTTGTAGTTTTTTAAACCTTGAATTTCTTTTATTTTCTTGATATAGTAAAGAATTTGCTTTGTTTTTTAAATGAATGTTTCAAAATGAGAGATATTTAAAAAAAATTCGCTACATTCTTCTTGATATGTATTAAGTATGTGTAGTTTTGAACAAATAACTCAAGGCTTTTATCGCTAAACAAAATGTATTCGTTTCTTGCGTCTTATATATCGGCATAATTGGGATAAATAGAATTAAATTTCAACCAATTGTGCGAATTGGGTTCATTTTATTTATTTATTTTTGTAATGTGTTGATTATTTTAGATTTTAATATATTTATTGCTGTTTTTTCGTATAAATTTCTTGTTTTCAAACGAAGGCCATTTCTAATGTTTACTCCTCCAATCAACCGTATGGAAACCTTGGAATATTTTATAAAAAGTAATTGAAACATGTTATGTGATCTTGGAATTACTTTTCGAATAAACACAATTAACATCAACCTTCATTTAATTAAATAAAATAAAACTTCAAAAACATGTTATATGTTAATTTTTTTAAAAACAGTTTTGACAATCAAGGTTATATATTATAGAATATATATATATAATTTTGATAAAACTACCTTTATATTTTTATGTGATATAACTACAAATATAATTTTATAAAACTTGAAAAAATGTTAAATTTGAATTTTTTTTGAAAACCAAATATAAGGGTCAAGGTGATATGTTATTGGATATACATATGATTTTGATAAAACTACATTAATAATTTTATAAAATTTCAAAAAAATGTTTTATTTAAAATTTTTTATTTAATTACATATACATATAGTTTCTATCTTGAAGAAATAAGAATTTTAACTTTCAATGGGTTAGTTCGTGGAAATTTAACTTTCAAAGTGTGAGTGTGAGTTTGGTGTTTTATGGTGCAAGAGCCAGTTTTGGCTATACTGCGCCAAACATTCATAGGTCTGTGGTCTGGACGGGAAAAGAAGGAAAGGAGAAATTGAATGACAAGATGGAGGGTCGAAAATAGAGAAGGATCACTGGGGTACCCGGGGTCGTGACACCCGTGTTTACCAAAGATAGTAAACCCCTTGGGAAAAGATCACTAGGGTACCTCGGGATTGTGACACCCGTACCCACCTAAAGAAGGTGAGCCCCCTGAGAGAGGGGTTAACTGTCAAAGAGTCTATTGGAATGTTCATGATGTGTCACAATTAACTTCTTCAATTACACATTTTATTTTGCGAGGACACAAGCTAAAACAACAAAACACACATGGAAAGCTTACTAGGGACTTAAGTGTTCTTTTTCTTTCCTTCGATATCAGCTTATATACCGGAAGTTCTGGAAAGTTCCTTACTCGTATGATTTCCGGATTTTTACGCGTTGATTGATCGGACTCGGAAGTTAATGCAATATTGTATCACTTCACCACTAAATGTGACGACGCTGCACTTTTCAGGGAGATAAAGTTGCAGTTTGAATTGCATTTCTTGACAAGCGGGTAAAAGTAAAAGAATGAAACATTGCTCAATGCCTTGGAAGGTTCAGGAAATGGAAGTTTTAACTAGGTAACGCTTTCAGTTATACATTTAATCAACAAAAGGTTCTAAATAAGAAAATAATTTTATATCTTAAACATGGTATGATCAGCCTTGGCCAAAACCCATTTAAAAACCTGTGAGATTATTGGTCCCGCATAGTGGCTTTCGGCATATGAACTGGAAGAATACTGAAATGAGACAATGAAAGAAGAGTTTCATTCTTTAAAAATGGGATTTATTCCATGTAAAATTATCTTTTGAAATTATTTATTAACATAATGAAGCAGCATCTTATTAAATGCCAGCAGGGAGGTGTAGTTGGTTTTTCGCTAGCCTTGTATGCCCTAGGTTACAGATTCGACCCTGTCCTAAGGGTTGAGGTAACCCAGTGGTCAGGATATCGGATCATGGCAGACATGTCATGTGTTCGAGCCCAGTACCACTAAAGACCTGCTGTGTAGGGCAGCGATGCACGTTAAATCTGTCGAGAGTTGAAACGTCCTCCCGTTGGTGTGGTGTGGTAGTTAGGAGAGGGGGTGCCAGCTCAGGTGTCGTCCACGTCACTTGACCATGGTTCAAAATTTCGTGGTCCTTCGCCAAAAGCCCTCATTTAGCAGAACAGTGCAACGTTAATATTCACTCACTTGACCCCGGCCTAAGTCAGTGAATTTAAATGATTCAAAAAATCGTCAGCGTCTATGACGTATGATTATGTGGCATGTTAAAGATTCCCAGAGTGTCTGTTTGATTTGAGTGCTCTAGGCAAATTTAAGTTTCTAGCACCCTTAGGCATCGTCAGAGCTGAGGCGCCACCCTTTGGGGGGGGGGGAACTGGGTGTCAAAATTACATTGCAGCAATTTGTATTCCACCTATATGGTGCACGACTAAAAAGTGATGCCAGCTCCCCGGGAATGTATTTGGTCTGCAATGGTAAATACCAATCAGCAGCCCCATTGGAAATAATAGAAGAAAAGCATGTTACTAAATGGCTAAAATTTTTTCCTCACGCTTGGTCTTATAATTTAGTGAAGTTTTGTAAATAACAAATCTTTGGCAAAATCTTTATAATCAAACTGGTCTTGCAATTTTGCAATGAACTGTAATATACGTAAAATTTTGAAAGTGATTATCAATTAATAAACTGATTAGCTGAGGCAAACCTCGAGGAAATTAAAAAAAAGTCTCTGTAACAATAAAATTCTTGCCCCCCCCCCCTGGGGTTTTTCATTGGACGAAGTCTATTATTTTCTATTTCTCGCACAATGCAATTGTAGAAAGTTACGGAAGTCACTCGTACTTGCCACTATGCATTAAATGTTTCTGAAAAGCAAGGGGAAAGGAAAAGAGTGATTACTCCTCTCCCCCACACACAATTCATGCCTGAGGAGTTAAAAGTCCGTTCCTAATTACTAAACTCGGTACCTGTAACAATTGAGATATCTTCCGTTCCACCAAATCCAGATAACGGTACAGGAACTACTTTCCTCCGCCAACGGCCCTGAGATTGAATCGGTAAGTCTAGCTTTCGGAGGTGCCGCGTGGCTGGAGATATTAATGCGCCTAATGAAGTGTTTTGAGCTTCAGTTAAAGGGAGGATTAATTGGTGATTTCGGGACCTGTGAGGGGTAATATCCCCCCTCGTTGTTGGATGAAGGGTTACTTTGAACAGATGTCGACCCCGTTTCTAAGGGGGAGGGGAATTCTTTGTTCTGTAGCTGGAAATAGATCTGTAACACAACAACGTATCAATCAAATAATTGCACATATATTTCTGGTTGCATATTTTTAACACATAGTCTGTTTTTACTGAAATCAGTTGCATGAAATATAAAACGATTAACTGCAACTGCATTGCAAAAGTATTGCTTGCAACAGTAATAATAGTAAAACTGCATTACTTATACTGGAAAATAAATGAACAACATGAATTTTTAAGTACGTTAAAAAGTTAAAGTGTAATACTGGAAAATTTTCCTGTATTCCAAAATATATTCTGCTTTTTATAATTTTCAATTCGAGGCTTACCTTTCTGTGGCAAGTACAGAATTTACAATTTCAAGGTACTCTAATGTGTGACCTTTTTCTTTCATGGTATTTACTAGTTTTGATAAACGTGGGTGACGTGCTCTCGGGATGCCCTAGAGAAGTTTTCCTATTTTTCACTCTGCTCCCTGTTACCGTATTTTCCTTCCATTCATTGCCTTACATCTAGATCACGCATATATAATTGTTACTATAAATGTGTGATCTAGATGAAAGGAAGGGAAATAAGTTAGCAGGGTGAATGAGTATTTATTAACGTCGCACTATAGAGCAACATGAGGGATATCCGAATTTCGAATCTCGGTCAAGTAACGAGATTCAAAATACTCATTGTCACGACTCTCCGTACTTCCACACCACGGCAAAAAGAGAACTTTGAGACCAGAAAACATTCAACAAGTAGAGAGGTTGCTACTCATTAAATCTGTGGAAGTTCAAAGCTCTTGCGTTGGCGTGGTGTGGAAGTGTGGAGAGTAGATACTTCTGTTCTGATGTTGTCCTCATCACTTGACCATGTTTCGTCCCCAGCAACCTTCATATTGCTGCAAAGTGTATTGTTAAAAATCAATAAATTTATTGAGCCATCGAATTGATATTTGGGCTTCCAAAAGTTATACATGTTTCCTAGAAATCAAATGGGATCTAGAATTAATTTACATTAATTTTTATTTACCTTAAAATTTTGCATCATAATGTGGAGCAATGTATGACACAGATTTTACTCAAAAAAAGAATTACGTAACATTTTTTTTTTTAAGAAAAAATCAGAACATTAAAAAGGAACCTCGGTGCCAATTGTCATTTAGAAAACTGTCCCAAGTAATATGTTTTTGTTGTTTGATGTGCATTACTGTTGACGTTAAAGACTCCTATAGCAAAGAGTGTTCCTTTCTGGTGTTTCTTGTTTGATTGTAGGAATGTCATGGGTAATCCAATTGTTTTGCGCATTGTGGTTTTCTTTTATGTTCTTCCATGTCATGTATTGTAGTCTTCATAAATGCTAGCCTCTGAGCTCCTGCAGGCTCTGGATGTTATCGCTGAGAAAGCGAAATCTCTTCATTTTATTTCGGAGAATTTGTTACGATGCATTTTGAAACTTCGGTTGCTGAAGAATGGCAAAGGGAGAGGAAGAATTTTAATACTTCATTCATTACTCATAAAATGCAAGAAAATGTTGTTATAATTTAAATTTTAGGGAATAAGCTTTTTAGTATTTAATTATAAACATTTTATACAGAATTAAAAATTGTATTGGAATTACAATATCAAACTAATTTATGAATGGAGGCAAATTAAAAAAAAAATTTTACTTAAAATATGAAATTTATTCCATTTAGTTTTTAAAACGATCAGAATTGTCGTTTTTTAATGCCTCAACTACCGCTTAAAGGTAAGCTTTTTGCTCAGCTGTGGGTTTTTTCGCCATGGGCATGCATATAAGGCGTATTGGAGGGGGGGGGGAAGTCATGAATAAGCAAATTTTCTCTGAAATATGTTTTTTCTCAGAAATAAGTAAATTCCCAAACGCTGTCAAGGTAATTTTATTGTATTCCGAAGCCTTTGGTGTAGTTTTACTGATAGCCGCGCAAAGAAAATAATTGTATTTTGGAAGGACGGATATATACGTCGGCGGCACTTATATAGCTTCAATGAATGTCAAATAGTTTAGGTTGCCGAGAGTCCATACAATTACGTGAACGGTGTAGTGTTTGTCGAGACCTGGACGATATGGGGTAAAGCTGCTGAAGCAAAACCTCTCGTCTGCGTAATGTGGAAGTTTCAAGTATAGGATGCCATATCAGGTGTCGTTCTCGTCACTTGACTATGGTCCAAAATCAATAGAACTTCAAAATGTAGTAAACATTTGCCGAATGTAAAAGAGCCTGATCCACAAAATTTCAAACCTTTTCCTAATTATCAAATTCAATTTTTCATAGTAGTCGTAGTAGCTTCGTGGTCATGGTCATTGACTAGTGGCCGGCGTGTCAAGAAATCGAGCTCTAATATCACTAAAGACACACCATGTAGAGGAGCGTGTTAAACATATCGAAGCTCAAAGTCTTTCCGTTAGGGTAGCTTAGGAACTAGGAAAGTATGGTGCCATCTCAAGTGTGTCGCCCTTGTCGCTGGTGACCGTGGTTCAAAATTAAGTGATCCATCCGAAATAGCTCTCGTATTACTTATTGTGTGACGAAAATAAACACTTTCTCACTCATCCAGTTTTTTATTGTTCAAAAGTTTTGAATTGACTGCTCATTTTAACCTATCTAGTATGACAATGTATGGAAATGAAACATGAACTGCATTTTATACCAGAGAAAATAAATCGAATTGGATAGAAATTTGTGAGGTAAAAAAATATTTTGGGGCTGAGGATTGGTATTTACCATTGCAAACCTAGTACATTCTCCAGGAGCTGGTATTACTTTTTAGTGCTGCACCATATAGGTGGAGTAATAATTGCTGCAATGTAATTTTGACGACATGTGTTTTCTCCCCAGATGGAGGCACCTGCGCCCTAACGCTACAAAATGGTACTGACTTTTTTTTTAACGTTATAAAATATATGCTGCTATCTATCGGATTGTGTGTTTTAATGTTCGAATATATTTCGTATCGGAATAAGTGTTCCGCCTGTTAAACCTACTCTTTAACATTACAGAAACATAGTACCAAAGGAAATTGTTTACATTTGACGCACACACATGAATCAGCTGATTGTATTCATATGAATGATAGGATAAAGATGAACATTGGATTAACTGACCCATGCGATTAGTTTTCTAAACCTCTCTCTACTAATGGTTTGCATGTTTCTGCTTGATAAGGGCTGCCCCCCTTCTTTGTCACGTCCAGTGCATTACACGATAGGTTTCTTTATCCTTTTAATAATGATTGAGCGATATGCAATAGGAGCCAGGCATTCCTGCTAGAACCCTCTGAGAGGGGCTCTTTAACTTTATTCGACCGTCCACCCCACGGGTATTTATTTAAAACATTTTCATCGGGGTAATTTTTCCCCCAGTCCTTCGTTATAGGTCTCCCCTACCCCAGGGGCCCCAGGAGGGTCGGGATAAAAAGCCACGCGTTCTTTTTAGTGCACCTTCCCATGCATCAATCTCGCTCGCCTCGGAATACTTAATGGCCTGTGTGGATTTGATGGCTTAGTTATGGGCTGGGCCTTTTCATACATATTTTAATGAAAATGCTTGCATCGCTTAAAGTAATCCCCATTATTTCGCGTGACGTAATAAGAGCATCTGCGTGAAAGCGGATCGGTATTGGATATCACAATGCTTTTTTTTTAAAAAAATTATTTATTCTGTAGAATATTTAAAATGGAGTCTATGTACTTTTTCACATGCAGGAAAACGCGATAAGTTTAGTTTTAAAAAATTAAATTATACGGCAAAATACGCTTTAATCTCTGTACTAGTCTTGTGAATGTTAAGATATATGTTTTTAGCTTGGCTATCTTTTTGGCATGTCCTAGAGACCTTTTGGCATTGAGAGCAGAGCTTCTCAAACTTTCAATATTTGTGACCCAATTTTCAATCATAATTATCGCCTGCCCCCTATTAACAATAATAAAATATTGAATGTAATAATAATAAAGTACTTTGACGCTAAAGTTACATACGACTTTAATTAGAAACCGTACAAATTATCAAGATGAGTATTAATTTTTGTATATAATTTTGTATGTAAGCCCATGGGAAAATCACTAGTAATATTTAAACTTGTTCTTTACTAAGTATTGATAAATTAACATTGTGCAGTACTGATGCATTTATAAGTGCATCATATCAGTGTAAATGTGTATTTTATTTTTTATTATGTCAAAATCTATTTTTTTTGCTTTTTGCTTCCTTTCAAAAATTAATTTTTACTATTCCATATGAACGCGTCCTCCAAGTACGTGTTATCCTGCCTGCCTTAGGGGTGGCGCCTCACACTTTGAGAAACGCTGCTTTAGAATTAAAACTCGCCGAAAAGCTTTTGCCATTGCTTTTTCCTTTGATTTTCATCCTGTTTTATGAAATCTTTGGATAAAATTACATAATATTTGAGGTAGAGTCAAACAATGGGCATTTATATGAGCAGTTTAAAGTTTGTTTCATGTTTATAAAAATACAAGCTCTATTTTTGAGTATGTTCTGAATAAAGAAAAATAAGAAAGGAATTTAAGGAGATACATTGTCCCAAAAGGACCAAAATATGGAATTTTATGATTACCTCATTTTAATTGTGGCTTTCCTCAATGTATGTACAAAATTTCGAAGTTCTAGTCACATTATTTAACCAATTATATATTGCATTTTTTTAAACCGAAACATGTGACGTCTGCATTTTTTTGCAAACCTCATTTTTTTTTGATTACCTCATTTTAATTGTGGCTTTCCTCAATGTATGTACAAAAT
>BMAV01024735.1:196170-220428 GCA_019973955.1 Trichonephila inaurata madagascariensis
ATTCATCGGTATAAACCATCAGTGCCACCCACACATGAGTGTCCACCATGATCTTTCTTAGACAGCTGATAGAGCGAAATTTAAGCTCGTATTGACCCCTACGTCACCTGCCGATCACGCCTGCACACTGTCAAGCCAGATTACAGTGGTGCTTGGCTCGATCAGGTTGGAATCATTCTGACTGGGGACGTATAGTGTTTAGCGACGAATCTCGCTTCCAAATGTGTCCTAACGATCATGGAAGACGTGTCTGGAGACGCCCAGGGCAGTGTGCCGATCCTGCTTTCACTACTGCACTCAATACAGGCCCTCAACCAGGAGTTATGGTCAGGGTGCCTTTTCTTTTGACAGCCGGACCTCTTTGGTCGTCATTAGAGGCACACTTACAGCACTGCGGTACGTCGATTACATTCTGAGAACTGTTTTGCTACTGCTCCTTTTGCAGTACCTGGACTTATTTTTCAGAAAGATGATGCCAGACCACATACGACACGTGTTGCTATGAACTGTCTTACAGCTTGTCAAACACTTTGACCATTCAGATCACCAGATCTCTCTCTCCAATCGAGTATGTTTGGGATATAATGGGAAGTTGACTGCATCTACCAGGGAATGTTGACAACCTGGCCCGACAATTAGAGCAAATTTGTCAAGAAATACCGCAGGAGACCATCAAGGTGCTTTATCACTCTATGCCATTCGTGTGACAGCTTGCATCCAGGATAGAGGTGGGTCAACACCTTATTGAGCTTGTTACTTTGTAACTATGTAACTCTAAAATAAATCATTCATTTTTTCTGAAAATTTAATCGTTTTCTATTCTGTGCGCAATCTTTCTACTCACTAATTTTTGTCTCTATCGGACAACTCGTTATAGAGTGTAGTTTAAAAACTAAAAATTTGTCAATGATGTCCTGTCAATGCTCTGCCCCCGTAACTGTTTTCTACAAAACCCATTCTTGGCATATTTCTATTCAACAAAAGAAACGTACCTGCTGAATTTTGAATCTGTTCGTCTAATAGTTTCGGAGATATCGGGATGACTGGAATTAGTCACCAGATGCAGGATGGGATATGAAAATGGGAAATCGTTCTCCTTATGATCCTGATCAGGACAATAGAACAAAATTATAATTTATTGTTTAATCATTGGTCCTGGACAAGTAAGCAAAATTTCGAATTAATCCGACCTTTTAAAGTAGGTAAAAATTGAGGTCATCCGTTACATACAAGTGAAGCTTATAAAAGGGTGTTAAAAATAAGTCACTTCTCCTGTAGAGAAAAAGGTTTAAACAAAATAAAAACTACCCACCCGTTTCAATTGCATAAGAGCGAAAATTAAACTGGCTATATTCAAAATGCGATGAAATATAATTATTATATGAAGTCACATATACATTTCAAATAAGTTTGCTATATTAGACATTATTTCGCTTTTTATTCATTTTTTTTTTATTGTATATTTACGCTTGTTAAGAATTTACTAACTTTTGAAGTGTTGCGTACTTTGTATTTCTTTTCACTTGATGTATTTCTAAGACAAGGGTAAACAAGGAATATCTACAGGAGAAATAAGATACAAACAGCGAACGACTACACGTTAATACATCGAGAAAAATTTGAAGAATATGCTAAGTCATAGTATTGATTTTGTGTTTAAATTGCAGTTTCACACGTCATTAAGCTCTAGAACGTATAATTTAATATATATTTTTACCTATTTTTTTCACGTAAGATTTTCAATTTCTCTCCCGTTTCCTTCAGCTTTTCTTATTTTTACAGATTATGCTTACAAAATATCAAAATTCTAAAGTTTTAAAGTATCAAGGTATAAATCTGCTGTAATAAAATGATTCTCGTTTACCTTTTAATATAAACGCCTAATATGTAATGTTTCTTGTAATGTAATTTAAACTTGCATTTAGAGTAAAAACTTATATTTCTTTTATTTACCTAACACTTTAAATTATTTTTTATTCTGGTTTTATTATAAGAAGGTACTATTGCAAAAAAAAAAATTCGAAGTTTCAAGGTTGTAATCATTCAAGATTTTAATAATATTCTGATCAACTGAGCTGAGATGGATAAATTAAAACATCCTGACATTGAAGATACAAAAAATATCATGTATGATTAATATAAACTAAGAAGGAAAATTACACCAAATAATAAGAATATTTTTTGATTTTTAAAAATTTTAGACTTGTTTTTCTTTTGATTACACTACTTCTCACACAAATGACACTAAAGATTAAATCAATTAAGCCAAAAAAAAGCCCATTTTTTCCCCTTTTAAATAAATATTCTATAAATGCTACGATACCGTATTTATTACTTTGTATCTTCAATGTACTAAATTCAGGAAAGTCACGTGATGAATGCAATCACGTGATCTCCGGTACAATCAAAACTGTACTTGTTCTACTCGAATAATTTACAAACTTTTAACTTTGATGAGATTGGGGAAAAAATGTTCAAATGTGTTTCGATTCTTCAAAAAAAATTTCAAAATTAAAAAAAAAAAATCTTATACTATACGTGTATTTTTAAATCAAGAGCATTTTATTTATTATTTGCTTTGTTATTGTTGGAAAATATATACATACTTTTAAAAATGTTTCTGTTAATAAAAAAAAAAAAACAGTTATCAAAAGCGAAGCACCTGAACTGATTGGCTGGTATAACATGTGATTGCATTTATAATGCGACTATGACGTCACAGGAATTTATTAACCGTTTGGTTGGAAACACTGATCATAGTTATGTGATTATACCACACACATGTGTGAATTTAACTCATTCCATATATTCAATACTTTCTTTTATAGCAGTTACGAGTCGATAGTAATAACGACGGTTGAAAATAACACGCTATTATTCAAGCTCAATACAAATATTTTTAACCGTTATTCGAATCGATTGAATCGTCATTTGAATCGGATAAAATTAATTACGTCTACTATTAATTTAAGTAATGATTCTGCTTTCTAATCAATGTTTTTTTTATTAATAAACAGCAAAATACATTATGCTTAGAAATAAATTCAATTCTAACACAATTTGATATTGGATATTTGCATAACCTGATAAATATGTTATTCAAAAAGGCTTTTAAAAAAAACGAAGCATGAATATATCGAAGAATTCCATCTTTATTATACATGCATTATTCCTAATAAAAAACAAGCAATATATAAAAAAAATAATTAAGTCAATTCCAACTTAGATAAACAAAGAAAAATTTATTTTAGCTATTTTTTATTAAATAGTTACAGTTAATATAAATATGTATATAAATAGGACAGAATCACAACATTAAGTGGTAATTAATTTTTATTAATTATCATTAAAGTATCGTATTGCCATCCAAAACAATCGTGTATATAAATTTCAGTTCAACTGAATGCTTTTAAAACGTGAGAAAAAAACCTTTTCAAGTTTTGACACAAGTCGTCAAAAAGGTCGCTAAGTCGCCAAAAATGATGCCAACGTTGCTGTATTTGTAATTCTGTAAATAATTAGTTTTAATCAATTAATTTTTATTAATTATATTATTTTTTTTATTGTCATCCAAAATAATCCTCTGTATAAAATTTCAGCTCAATGGAGCGTTTTAAAATGTATTTTATTAACGATTGAAAATTCCACCAAGATAAATAAATATATAGAGATTGTGAGCTAATAGTAGGAATTGAAAAAGGCCAATAACGGGAAAATAAAATATGTACAAATAGAAACCAAAAGTATTAGAAAATATTGAAAATTAAGTGCACTGATAATATCTGATGAATTCTTACTAATTAGCATGACCCACAACTTTGAACATTCTAACGCAAACGGCGCAAAATTGATATAGCGCACGATTAGTTTGAGTTTTAAAAATGTTTTTTTAAAAAATAATAAAAGAAACGCGTTATTTTGCATTCAAACATTTCCGTTAACGTTTAAATTTAAATATTCGGAAGCAGAAAAGAGGGTCTTGGCAATTTTCTTTCAAAATAAATGACAAAACGAACACCACAAAAATCCATCGAAGAATCCCATCTCCATAGCGCATGCGTAATGGTCAAAGTTATAATTTTCCGCGACATTAACTCTGCAGGACTTCAATAACTCCCTACACGATATCGGGTCGTTAATACTTTCGAACGTTTTTATAATTCACTTTTATTAATAAACGTTTCATCTCTGTCGAATTCCTTCGAACTTCATTTAGAATTCTGACGGTAATTAACATGCGATCTCTGTCATAACCGGCATTTTAAATGCAATAAAATGTTTTCTGCAATAAATGCCGCTCGTTATGCATGTTATGCGGGTTTAATGTGTTTAGTTTAATGTCGTTTGATGGCTATTAATTCTAATGACGCAGAGTTATTTTTTTTTTTATTCCATCTAACGTTCATACGAATGCAGTGATTGGCTGGTTTGATTTGTAGAATGGAAGTTTTACGTCAGTGCTTTTTTTAAACTTGTAATTTTGTATTACTGTTTAAGCGCGTCGTTTATTTAATTGAAGATAATTACGAACCCTGTGATAATTTAAATTGAATTTTTTGAATAATATAAGTATTTTTTTTTTCAAATTTTCTGACAAAAAGGTAATTTAATTTTTACTACTTTGGTAAATTAAAATTTTTGTCTAATTTGATAACTTAAAATTTTTCTCTGATCGCATGATAATTTAAGATTTTCCAAATTTTAGTAGTCATTTGATATTGTTTTTAACACTAGCGGTAGATTTATTTTGCTCTAAACTTAAATCATCAAAAAATAACCAACATCAAGAAGTTCTTATAATTAAAAATCTGCCTTTAAATGTCATTATAAGGTATGTTAAGATGCACTTGATATTAAGTACAAGACCTAGAATGAGATACAAACTAACAATTCGGAAGCTAAACCATCGTCAATTGGCTTTCTATTTTTAACACAACAGTATTCCAACCAAATGCTGTAGTTTTAACGGTGAATTAAAACAAAATCTTTTAGTAACGCGCAATAGAAAAAATTAACCCCTGAATACATGGATTTTGACGACAGTTTTTTTTCCCCGTGACTATTATTTGAGAATTGCCGCACAGTACAGGTAAACAATCCCAAAACCAATATGTAGTGTTTTTTTTTCCGGATACATTCATAAGAATATCTTTGTTTACGGAAACGTATGTGACTACAAACATTTGTGCTGCAAATTTACGCAATACTTCATATGCAGCATTTACAACTTAGTGTTATTTTCCAGTTAGATGTTATTCTTTTCTCTCAAGCTAGATGTTCGAGCATTTTTTGGTGAGGAAAAATTGTATTAAATTTTTCCTCACCAATGGATATACTCGAAGGACCAGTTGCTTGCCCATTGAGATCTCCAGACGTCACACCACTGGATTTTCTCTTTTAGGACCTAGCCAAAGACAATCTATTCAAAGAAGATTTGTGATCTTTAAGACATTCGTTCCTCAAAAATAATAGCTATTGCTACCGTTAACTTGTAAATGTTTCAACGAACATGGCAGGAACTGGATATACTCAGTGCCGCGGGTTGTACTCCTGGGGCCTCTAAAGTCCCGCCTTGTATAGGAATTGAGGCACATTAAATCTGTTAAGACTTGGTTCTTACATTGGAGGAGTGTGGATTTTGAAGAAGGGGCTGCCAGCTCATGTGTCATCCTCGTCACTTGACCAAAGCTCAAAATTGCGTGGTTCTTTTTTGGGTTCAATTATCCCTCACCGATAGACGAAGGAGCAATAGGGTGCGAAGGCCTTATTGCGTGGCCTCCAAGATCTCCTTTCGCAACTCCACTGAATTAGAGGGGTGAACTTTGTCAAATCGAAGTCTGCTTAAGGAAGATCCGTTAGGTTGAAGATCTATGTTCTTCAATAATGCCGCTATTACTTCTGTGGTTTCTGAAATACTACAATAAGCATGGTCGGAACTCGAGTTTCTGTGACTTTTGTTTCTAATTTTAAAATTTCCATATCCTTTTTTGATTTTTAATTATAGTAGCTTCTCCAAATCAGGAATATTTTCTTAAGACACCTTCTATTTTAATGAAGTGGTTTTATAAAACTTATTCTTAATTCCTCAAAAAATTCAAATTATGTAAGCATAATTACTATAAACTGAGAAATTCGTTATATTGTTGCAAAACCTCTTTCTCCGCTGTTATCGCAGAGGTATAATACAAGTACTCTTCCTCCAATAAATAAATAAAAAAGTGGATCACATCTGAGTGAATATGACACTGAAGGGTCTGCTGCTTCAGTCATTGAAGAACATGCCATTTGATTACTTTTCAAATTTTTATCGCAATCGCGCTTAAAACGTACGTATAACACATCTCTTAAGCGCGTATAACACATCTCTTAATTAACACATCTAATTTGGGATCGAATTTGAGAGTGCTTATTTATCGCCAACTTGGTGAATTACTGGCGTAGATATTGAGAAGAAATCCAATACAGAAAAACTACGTAATTTGGTATAATTTTCTTTATCGCCTTTGCTAAAGATGTGAGCTCAACTAGGATTTCTGAAATTTGTTGGTCGTAGACGCATAGAACTTTCTTTTTATATTAAATCCACCAGTGTTAAAAGCAGGCATAACCAGTGATACAGACATTTTCATTGAACATTGTTTTGCTTTGTTCTTGTTCCTCGATTCTTGCAGAATATTCTTTCGCCTTGTACTGTTTTATTTCTAGAACTTTCTAAAGTCTAAAAAGTTCCTATAATGTGCTTATTTCGTTATAATCTTCATTTCGAATCAATGAAAATCTCTAGTTCAGATTAACTCATAATTGCTATTTACCACCGTACCCTGAGTACCATAATTATATTAAATCTGTCTAACAATCTGTGTTCTATTGTTTGTTCTGTTGCTACTTCGGGGACATATTGATGCTATCAATATGGTTATTTTCCCCCTTATTTTATTTATTTTTTGTTTGTTTTTGTCCAGGAAAAATGTCTATTACGTCGCAAATAACATTGTTCAATTAAACCTGTATTGATTATAAACAAAATCAAATTCATAAATGAAAAGCTTAAAACATTGTCGCAGCTCAGAGGTTACATGTGTAGTGTGGGTCATTGAAGAAGCAGGCATTGTTATAAAAAATAATGCTCTTATTTCCGCCTAATAAATTTATAATTCAAATTTTATAAAACTGGGGTCCAATCCTAATTAATTTCTTAATCTACCTTAAAAGATTATCCTAAGTACACTTATAGATCACTTGTTGGCTCTTTTCTAAACCGCTACTCTCCTCTTCAAATCAACTTCTCTATTTCCACTTTTCCGAATGTAGTTATAGCTCGAATGGAAGATTGTGAATCACAACTAACTATTAACAACTAGCTACTCACAATTGACGATTCACGATAAACTTAAGCACACCCCTCACCAGGGTTTAAATAATACTTACATTAGCATAAAATCAAGTCATCTTTTCAAAGAAGGCGATTTTAAGTTCAAACATCAATTAAAGAATAATTTCCACAATAGAATCGACTGAAGTACCGCGAATAAAACCCGTGACAACATGGCGACAGATTTTTAAATAACAGATGTTATTAAATGTTTCAAACACGGTGTAAAAATAAAAGGAAAAGTTATTCATCAACAGTGAAAAAAAGAACACTTGGGGGAAAGGCTTAAAAAAGTAACGATGAACTTCAAAAACAGTTTCCATAAAATATCGCATTCAACAAGAATTTGGGAAATCGCGAATACATACTCTTCCCAAATGGGAAAAATACACAAATAGCCCCTCCATTTTACCAAAATTGCTCGTTCCAAATCCTATTCCGAAGCATGCAAATAGAATTTTTTTTTCCACACCCTAAGAGTCATGTCTGTCGTACGGAATCGAAAAGCTTTTTCTCTCTTAATATCATCCCCGCTATTCGCACACATAAAATCGCTTTAAGCCTTCCGTATAATAAACTAAACAAGTCCCAACATCACCAACAAAGGTGCCGCACAGGGGGGGGGGGAAAAGGGAAAGAAGTGTTGTAAATAGAGTGAGTCTTTTCACAAAATTTAAGGAAGTGTTATCGAAGATTCACCTCGGACTCCTTTTTTTTTCCCTTCTCTTTCTTGCTCATTCTTCTCTTACCCTTCTGCACCCCTTTTATATTCGAGAAGATATCCGTCGAAATATAAGAGTAAGCAAGGACGCCAAGGTCTTTGGGAGAAAGAAAAGCGAAATTGAAGCCGACTTTCTTTTGACAAGTCGGCGACAATACTTCACGCCGCATTTCGCCCATCTATCAGAGTTTTTCTGTCCCTTTTCTATATCGAAGAGGGAAAAATAAGACAAAAAATTGCAGAAAATGGGAAAGGAGACAGGATAAAAAAAAGGGAAAAAGTCGAGGGATAGCACCCGGACCATCTCATGACTGTCGGCATCTTTTTCTCTGTCTCTCCTTTCTTTTGCTGGATATCAAAAGAAGACTGTTATAACGGGGTTTTGACTTTGTCGAAGGATTTAACAAGTAGTTTTGTGAGATTGATTTTTGGACCTTTTTATTTCCTTTTTTTCGGTTCTCTCAGTATTGGACGGGGGAAGAAAGAGACGAACAGTTAGTTTTTCTTCTCTTTTATCTTTTTTGCCGATAGTCCGCGAAATAAAAGTGACCGACAAAAATGAGATCGAGAAATTGTCCGTCGTCCAATAAAACAAATAAAAGGGTCATCACGGGAATATGATTGTGAAATCGAAGTGTTAAAAAGAGATATTCTTTGAATAAGATTAAGGTTCTTATTGAAATGTAGATGATCACATAACTAGAGCTATATATATAAAAATAATTAAGTAGCTATGATCCTCTCTCTCTTGGAGCAAATTTTTTTATAATACTTGATTCCATTTAATTATAAAAGTAAGGTTTGGTATCAATCTATAGCCTAGTGGTCATTGTTACAAGCTCGTAGCAGGCATGTCAGAAATTGGTGCTCTTGTGTCACTTAAGACCCGCCGTGTAGAGGGGCTGATGCAAGTTAAATCTGGCGGCCACGGTAGCCTAGTGGTCAAGATAGCAGATCGTGGCTGGCTTGTCATGAGTTCGAGCCATGTACCACTAAAATCCCTCCGCGTAGAGGAGCGATGCATGTTAAATCTATCGAGAGAGCAAATGTCCTCCCGTTGGTGTGGTGTGTGGAAGTTAAGAGAGGGGGTGATCGTCCTCGTCACTTGACCATGGTTCAAAATTACGAGGTCCGTCACCAAAAGCCCTCGTGTAACTGAACAGTGCGACGTTAATATTCACTCACTTACGCAAGTTAAATCTGTGGAGACTCGGTCTTGACATTGGCGTGGTGTGGAAGTCGGGGGTCACTTTATATTCCCTCCTCATCACTTGACTGTGATTCAAAATTACAAGGTATGTCTCCAATAGTCTTTGTGTTGCTTTAGAGTACAATTTTCAAAACATTCCGTCATTCACTTGATATCAATGATAGTTTTCAGTTTTGAATAAGATATGATTTTCATAACTTTAACACTGTCGAAACATTATTTATAATACTGTCAAGAACTGTAATATGCACATTAAATTCATCTTGTATTAAAAGTTAGTATGGTGTACAGCAGGGTTGGGCAATCTTTTAGAGGTTACGGGCTACTTATTTTTTTCAAGGTTGTAGTCCACCCAGTGGCGTAGGTGGTGTGAGCTAAGAAAAAGGTCTGTAACACTTATATCTTAATAATAAATAAGAGGAATATGCACTTACACGATAAAATAAACTTACACTTTTAAGACCATATTTAAAGCAAAACGTGAGATGCAAACGTAATAATAACAGCCACAAATACAAAAATATCAAGTTATACATTTGTTACGAAACTATTCAAAATACATTAAAATATAAAACATTTTAATCTAAACTTAGTGCCCACAGTTGACCAGTAGAAGACTAGTCAGCCAATCTTGAATGTTTCGGTACACATTTACTAACTGCTAATCTTCAGGCGGTCACTCCAAAATGTCTTGTCCGTCCACCTGTCTACCGTAATCGACTTAATGTCCCCCTGTTGTAGAAGTTGGGTGAAAGAGGAACTGGTTCAAATGCAACCATATTCTTTCAGTGTAGCTCAATATTACGATACTCCTTCCTAAAGATACTGTAATTCAGACTAGTCTGCCATAAGGCGTAGTGATATTCCTTTACATTTGATCCTTATCATCCAATCTCCACATTTCATTTCAAGACAAATAAATACTTTTATTAGTATTTATTTGTCTATCGAATCATCGTGGGTTCGAGCCCTGATGCTATTATAAACCCATTTTTTAAAGGGAGTATGTGTCGAAGTGGGTAGTTTTCCAATTGGCGTGTTTGAAAGTTTGCTGACAGAGGTTTCAACTCTAGTGTTGGTACTCCTCACTTGCCTATCGTTCAAAAATTCGAGATTTGCCACCCATAGCCCTCGTGTTCTTGCAAAGTGCTACGATAATAAACACATTCAAGTTATGGAGAATTAATTTCATCTCTCTATCACGGGTACAGGTTGTTTTTCCGTACATTTAAGGGCGCCTGGCTTATTTTGCGAATTATGATCCCTGTACGGAAAAAGTCAACTAATCTAAAATTATGCTAGTGCTTGCGCTCCAAATTAACCTTACCTAATTAATCTTAATTAACCTTACCTAATTAACCTTAGTTAACCTATTAATTTTTCAATTATTCGAAATTAGAATTTGTTCCCTTTAAAATTTTTTGAGTAACTTGTTTTATGTCTCTTTATCATTTAATGTTACTGCTGTGCTATAATAAATAGATGTGCTAAAAAAATATATTCGAGAAAGAACGCTTAAATCTTTTTCATTCCTCCTCAAATAAACAAACTCTATCTTTTTGTGTTAGAAGATTTTCAAAACTTTAAAATGTTGGGTGAGAGGGAAACTATCTAGAGCTCTCTCTCTCCTCTCTCTCCATCGAAGACCACAATTTTCTACAAAAACGGATAAGAAAGCCAACAGTTTTAAAAATCTGTTAAAAATCCAAATTTATTTGTGTAGAAATTAGAAATCATGTATAGTGTTAAAGCTCTCAAGAAATGTTGTTTTCTCATACACTAAATCAAAATTTTCCACAACTTTGATGACTGTATCTCCAGACGTTCTAAGTAACTGGAAATATTTTTGTATTTATTGCTAAGATTTATATATATAAATGTGTGTGTATTACTACTTTTAATAGTCAAATTAAAAATAAAATTTAAATCTTCTTTGGCAATGCACTATCGTAATACAGACTTATAAAACAATTATGCAGAGTGAAATATGCTTCTCTGAACTAATTGGGGAGAAAATTAAGATTTTTTAATCTTTTCTCCAATTAGAGATGTCCAAAGAATAAATTAAGTTTTTTAATTTTAAGTTATTTTTAATAATCAGTCTTATGGTATGCAAAAACGATCTGAGTTCGTTTGAAACAAAAGTGAAAAATGAATCCAATAAAAGATTTAAATGTAGCTATTTGTTTCGTTATGTACTTTATGTTTACATAGTACAACATTGCGTTTTAACTCTTTTTAAAACACAATTTCTATTTTTCTTTTTTTAAAAAAAAAATATCGTTTATGCTTTCTAAATTACCTACAAGTTATTAAAAATACTATTTTCATAACTCCAAACGAGAAAAAGAATTAAGAGAAAGTGAAAAAAAAAATGTAAACACTTCCAGATGTTACTTCAACAATCGCGGTTACCCGGTAGTTTTAGATGCATCGCGTCACAAATATTAGGGAAAAAAATCATTCTTTTTTACTCATTCTTTTTGTCAAAAAAAGAAAAAGAAAAACTTTGAAGTATGTGATCACTGCTCAATAAGAAGAAAAAGAGAGCGAGCGAGATATAAACTTTAACCACAAAATGTATCACACATCCCCCACCCCCTCCCCGTCTAAAATCTGCCGCTTTATGGCTTTGGTCGGTGTGTATAAATAAATCGTTAAAGAACATTTTGAAAATGGTCTGTTTTTGTCACACAGGCCTCGCAAAGGGATTTAGTTTAATGGTGTTTCCTTTTCACAAAATACTCACTTTTTCTTGAGATCATTTCACAAAATAAAAGAAAAAGAAATGAATGAGAAAGAAAGAAAAAGAAAAAAATCTTTGGTTTCCAGCTGCTTTTCCATTAATGGCGAAATAAGTTAGAGGTTTACCATCTTTTTAGCCAGGCTAACGATGACTTATCGATTTGGAGTTGAGAATTTGAAAAGAATCCAGTGAAATTTGTTTCCTTATGCGATGGAATTAATGGAAGAGTTGTAGTGCTTTTGTGCGTGCATCAACGTTTTGATCTCTTTACTCGCGTCTTAAGCCATAGCTTTCATATATCTGTTCGGATTGGGAGATTTTATGAAAAGATGTAAATGCGTACAGGAGAGAAGAGGTTATTGGATAATATTTGAGCTATTTTTTTAAGAAAATTCAGTAAGATAAAAAAGAAAATTCTTTTTGTTGTGCCGCATTTCACACACAATTAAGTATACATTAATATTTAAGTAAAATACACGTTGGTAAAAGAGGTTCCATAATAGATATAATTATTTACCTATTGTGTACCCAAGAATATCTATTTACATTATGTAAAATATTCCTTAATCCGATGATAAAACAGTCTCCTCCTCACTTATCCGTTCCACCTCTCTTTTCCTTGTCCTCTCTCCTCTCTCTTCTCTCGTTTTATTTCTCTCCTGTCTTCTCTTTTTCAATTTATCTTTCTCTTTTGTGCATTAAAGATCATGAAATTGATTGAGAGAAATATTTTTCCACGCTATATTCACTGACCCGGGCAATGTATTCAAGTGTTGTCTGTGAAATGTTTTAGAATAAGATACCATCTCAGTTATTATATAGCTAGTTTTTCGTCATAAAATCTTTCTGTAGCTGTAACGTGACATAATGTTGATCTATTTTGCTAGAATAAGCTTTTATTACAAAAACTGGGGTTTGCGTTTGAATATTAACTAAGGTGTAAAATTTTCGTGCATAAAATACCCAACAGAGATTTGTCCTTTTTTTTTTTTTTTTTTTAAAAAAATTTAAAATTTTTTTTTTTAAAAAAAACAAAATGTTTTTTTTTTTTTTTTTTTTTTTTTTTAAGATAAAGATTACACTTTTTTATATACATCTAAAATTCGGAAGTATATTAACGATATTACTGTTTTAGATCATATTCCTTGTTATTATCAAGTTCTAATTCCTTGTTATTTCTATTTACAGAGATTTTTTTTTATAAATCAATTAAGTTTATCTTTTTCAATGTAAATTACAAAGAGTTTGGTAAGTTTAAGCAAATAAAGCGTTTGTGTCAGTAAAACCCCGCTAAGCAACTTTACACATAATCATCTAAAAGTCATTTCTACCGTGTACTTTACATTGCTAATAATGCTTTATTTACGTACCATATTTATTCGAATCTAAGCTGTCATCGATTCAAACCAGTTTCAACAACTCAACACATTTTTGTGAAAAAGAAAGAGTAAAAAGTTTTATCGATAGCCAATATTTGAGAAATAAAATACAATTAAAATGAGAACTAAAGAAATAAATTATTTATTTTACTATCTCATTAAAAATTTTTAATTACATACATGGACCTGTAACTGTTCTAAAAGTCAGTATCATTTTCAATATCCTTCATCCAACGAATTTTTCCACCTTAGATTCTAAGCCCCACTCGATTTTCAATAGCATTAAGAAGAGTAGGAAACCTCTCTCTCTATACCGACAATGTTAAATTGCCTGTTTTCGATGTATATGTTAGCTGTTATATGTACATGTTTGAAATTTTTCATGAAATTAAAGTTCACCCTTCTCGTTATACTGAAATGATCTCTTAGGTAATTTTGAATTTTTTCTCACAATTTATAAAATATTTTATCAAACATAGTGAAATTTGTCCCATTTTTCACAGAAAAAAATTTGTAAAAAATAAATTTTTGAGTTTTTTACAAAAAACTCATTTCAGTATATATTAGCCATCATTATAAATACATCATAATAAATTTACATACCTGTGAACAGTAGTTTCTCTAAAAGGTACATGGAACATCAAAATTTACATTTTGAGATAAATTGATTTAATGCATACAGTGAGATTTCTAATCGGCTTGGAAATAATAATAAAAAAATAAATAAATGAAAGGCTGAATTTACAATAAAAGAAACATGTTTTGGTTTATGTCAGAAGTTCAACTTTTAAGCAAAAACGAAGTACTTTGTTTACATTTTTCACCATTGAAAGGGGCATGGCCTAGATTCAACGATTATTTAAAAATAGGTTTTAATGGCTTCTAATTACCCTAGAGTTTAAAGTAAGTTTTTTTAGAAAGGTTAAAATCTATACAATTTAAAAATGTAAAAATCTCAAATTGTAGGGAAAAAAAATAAGGTTTTAGCTTTCCAACACCCCTTAACATTGAAAAAAAGTGCGGGTTGTGGATTCGAATTCATACGGTATATTTCATGCTCTTTTAAATTTTATTCTATTCTCTGACCCATAATGTATTGAGTTTTTGGTTAGAAAACTTTCCAACCAGATCAGTTTATCATGCAATCTGTTCAGTGTCTGATGGGAAAATTAGCTTCGCGATGACTTGTTGTTCATCCCTGTTTTAAACTGCGCTTTTTATAACTAACTCCACATTGGTCATACTCTACGTTTAAGGTATGTGACTATTTACGGAGCACTTTTTTTTAAATATATAAATTTTCAACTAAATAAACGCTTTTATTTGAAATGCGGCATAAAAATGGGAATTGAAGTGAAGTTTCCACAAAATTAAAATAATTTTGGATATATTGGAAAATTTTATTGAAAAATTACAGTTACGGTAAACCTTGTATTGAAAATTCTGGTTAATATATTCAAATAATATTATTACAGTACACAAATAACATCATTATTTGTGTTTAAAGCTGTAAGATTTGTAATACTTTTGAAAGTTTTTGAGATGCTATTTTTTTTATGCAAGGAACCCTAGTTTTTATAAAAAAAAACTGCTATTTTTTGACACAAAGTGCAATAAAATACATAAATATATACACAGGAATTAGGTTTTGATTCATAATACAGATAGAACTAAATAAAACATGTTCTGAAAATTTGAATTCAATATCTTAAAAATATTTTGTGTAGGGATCTACTCTTCCAGTTTTGTAAACTCCATTTCCGGTTTACTGATTATGCTATAACTTTGCTTCTAAATATCGTAGAAACAAAAATAGCGTTTTTGGAATCTCTTAAATATGTGAAGTATAAAACAAAAGCATAGAAGAAATTTGAAAATTCTCACCAAAACGGCGAATTTGGGGTAGTCATATATCTTAATATTCTTGAAGTAATTAAGTACTGCAATTGGATTACCCTTATGTGACAGCGTCATACGAAATTAAAATTTTCGTATCCTGTCTCTTGCAACCCGCCTTGTAGAGGGGGCCGATGCACGTTAAATCTTTTGAGGCTCAAAATCCTCATATGGTGTGTTGTGGAAGCTGGAAGAGGGGATAACAGTTCAGGTGTCGTCCTCGTCACTTAAACTTATGAGGTACATCGCCAATAGCCCTCGTGTTGCTTTATAGTGCGTCGTTAATAAGCACTCCTTCTGTTTCTTCGAACTTATTGAAAGCTTCACGTCGTTCATTTACTGTTTCAATTAAAACGACAAATATTTATTAAAATAATTTTTTTGCGGTATTCAATATTACTATTCAACATAGTATTTAAATATATCTTTACTCTTACTTTAAATATATTCATAGATTACTTCTTTTCCAATTCGTATATTTAAAACGCACGAGAATGGGGAGGGGGGATTTTGTTTTTTCTCGCGCGCGGAGCACTTTTTAAAAAGTAACAATCAGTAAGAATGAAAAAAGAAAAAAACCATGAAAGTAGTCTTTCCCGGAGAGTAGTTATTCGGTTACAAATACCGACGATCGAAATCTCAAAACTTTTGCGCATTTTTCCAGGAGGAAAAAAGCTCAGTTTTTGGCGGAGACAGGCACTTTACTGAAATTTAATAAACATATCGAGAGAAAGAGCATTTGCATGGCTAAGTCGAAAGAGACTCGGTCCAAGTTATTTTGGGGAAAAAGATTTAAAATATGCGCATAGTTAAAAGTGTTGTCGACTGGATAAAAGGGCGCTGAGGTTGGCGAGGAACAGGTTTTGTTTATTTTATATTCTAAGCGTAAAAATTAATATGCATAATTTTGTTACCCATTCGCAGAGGTTAAGGGACTTTCTACATATTTTAACACCTGGTCTTTTGTTAAACGTCCCTGCTATGAAACCTACAATTTTTAGCAAATAACTGCATGGTAGAACTTCAGTATATAAAACCGTAATTTTTATTAGATTTTTTTATTTGAAAAGCTTAACTCTCTAAAAAAGGAATGTAACTAAAATTATTTTGGGTGGAGTCCAAATTAAGAGCTTTTATTAAAATTATTATAACTATGCAGGTTGTCCCAGGATTATGGGAACAAACTTTATGGGAAGTAACAGACAATTAAAGGGATTCAGATTTGCATAGCAACACACAATGTTTTCGTTTAGCGCGAAGTGGCTTTGCTCACACAAGAACATTAGAGGAAACACACCTGCATTACGCAGTCATTTGAGCTATAATCTTCCTAATAGCAGTATGAAACGTCTTACGAACACCGAGCTAACAGACATGCACCTGACTTACGGATTGGAAGAAGGCAATGCACGAACACCAGAAAGATTTTCTCGAGAAAGGAAACCTCACAGGGACGCACTATCGGAAGTCGCAATATATGTGAATATGGATAATTAAGATGTAACAGGCATAGTGACGAGCTCCCAGCATGACCCAACTATGACCAATAAACATTTCAGATGTTCACAATCGTGTCTCTTCTTTTCTTGTACTTGTCATACCACTTTCCCTTGACGTCTCCGACAATGGTTGTTATGCAAATCAGAATCCTTGTGATATCCCCAACCTATCCTTAAAGTGTGTCTTTATAATTCTGGGATATCCTGTATGTATTGTACTCCGTAGATATATAATTATTGTATATATATATAATTATAATATATATATATATTACACACATACCTAACTATAAAGTATATTTGTTAAATACACACTTTAAAATTGAAAATTCATATCGTCGACCTAATTATCAGAATGAGTAACTCCACAAAGGAGACTGATTTGTGATATTCGAGTGCTACGCGCCAAGCGCTGTTTGGCGCGATTCCTTAATCTAGTCAAACGATACAAATGACGATACGCATGACCACAGAATACAAATATCAGGGTAACCATATTGAAATATTCTCGCCCATTATGGCGAACATAAACAACTTTGAGCGTAGCACTCCGATATCAAATTAACACCCCAGATGGAGTTGCACGTTCTCATAATTAAGCCCTCTATATATGTAAAATTACGAGCTTTATTTAATCCATTTTGTTATTGAGGGGATCCTTTTTTAGTGGTGGTTGTGATTGTGGAAAGAAAGAGGAGGGGGGCTTTTAGACGTTAAACATTCACATTTTATCTACGAACAAATGGCGTCGCGAAAAGTACATCACAAACAGACATACGCGCAAACATTTAAGACAGTCACAAAAACATTATTTGCTCGCTTCCGAGATCTCTACTTATAATAATGGTCTAGTGGAAGCTATTTAAACCATGTGATTTCCAGTTCCGGCTTTCCTGGTTGATTTGAATACACGGGAGATGCAAGATTGCATTATCCTGATTTTAAAAAAAAATCGAAGTTTCAGTTTTTAGTATATAAGGTTATGGTTGTTTCCCGCTAGGCGGGTAAACTAGAAAAGTCTTGAAGTACTCAAGATCATTATGAATTAAACTACCTCAAGAAAAAATTTACGGGGATTATTCGTATTAAATATTATTACACATAATACATTAATATTACTATGCATAAAATTGACCGCACGAGCTACTTGTGCAAATAAATTTATAATTGTATAATTCAATTATAAAAATATACTCAAAATAAAAATAAAAAGTATAATTTGTGTTTATGTGAATTATATATGTGTGATTACACAATAACTATATTTTAATTTAGTAATATACGAGATTTAATTTGGATTATATATTAATTATAAATACACTAATTTTGCTTGTTTGAAATGTTAAATGATACTTAAAATATATGTTAAAACATACGTATTTTGTATGTTTAGTAATACTGCATTGATCTAATTTGATGCAACTGTGTGTGTGCCTTCTGTAAATATAACTATATTGTCTAAAAGTGTATTTCAAATAATTTGTTCAGTAAAAATAGAAGAGTTTCGCTAATTTAAAGAGATAGTTTAAAATTTTCAAGAAGTTTTTAAAGTACTTTGAGGTAGTTAGTAATTGTAATAACTCTTTAAATTTTATCTTATGAAATCAATGACTTATTTTGAAATTGATATTCTAAATAAAAGTGCTTGACAAAAAAATATGATTTTATAAATATGATTCAGGGAACTCGCTTGAAAAATTTAGCAATACCTAAGTTCCCTCTCCCCCGGCTTTCAACTCAAGAGTGTAATAGTAACCCACGACTACTCTTAATTTATCATTTGTGTGAAATAAATGATTTTACTTTCTCTTTTTTTTAATTTTTTTTTTTATTCCTGTCCATGTAGTATTCGTAACATAACTTCTCAGTTTGAGTTCGGTGGCTGCAATAGCCGATTGATCATGGTCGCTTGGCCAGCTTAACTTTTGTCGAGTCATGAATTCAAGTCTTATGGCCACCTTGTAGAGGGGCTGTTGCATACCCCACATTGGACTTACCCTTTAAGCGGTCTGCATATAAAATCTTGCCATTCTAGAGATACTTCAAAAATGCACCGCACATATTTTTTTGTCTTCAAGTAAGATTTTTAAAAATACGGCTCAACCGCTTTTTTGAGAATCTTACTTGAAGGCAAAAAAATATCTCTAGAATGGCAGGATTTTACGCGCAGACCGCTTGGAGGGTTAAAATACCCACAATCGTTGTGTGAAAGTGTGAGGTGTCTTCTTAGATGCAGTTCTTGTCACTTCACCAGTGGCGTAACGTATACCCCTGCATCGCGTGGGGGCCCAGGATTCTAGAGGACCAAAGTTAAGCCTATGTTATACTTTTGAGATCCTTTGTAAGATCCCGCTTGGGGCCCCAAACCTAACTTTGCAAGGGGGGGGGGGGCTAATATTCACCGTTACGTGACTGCACTTGACCTAGGTTCCAATTACGAAGTACGTCACCTGTAGCCGTTTTGTTGCTTGCAATTAATTTTTTTTCTTTTACTTATGTAACATTAAAAAGTTCCGGAATTATACTAAATATATCTCACCTCGCCGGGTGCAAGGCGAATGTTTTTAATTACTTTAATGCCACATTTAAATTCTGTTGTCACACAATTTCCCTTTATAAACCAAAAAATCAACGTTTTTTTTTTTTTTTTTTTTTTTTTTCAAAAAGACTTGTATATACCTTGATAAAGAACAAAGGCGTTGTTCCTAAAAAGAATCCCGAATGTGTTTTCCCCCGCTTCCACCTTGTTCGCGTGCAACCCTCGGGGCATTGTCGTCAGCGTGAGCACGTGTTAGTGCCAATTACTGCTATCAGTGAAGCGTTGCGCTGAATCACCCTGTCAGACCCACTTCTCTGCGCAGCTGGGCTGCACGGCAGTGAAGTTGGGTTTGCTTAAGTTCGCCCAGATGGATATTTTCCCCTCGCTCTTTGTTGCGCAAGTGCTGAGGGCCCTTTTCAATAGAGTGGGCAAATACTCAACGATTGTCTACTTTTCGCTTGTGTTTCTTTAATAGCGATGCATTTGTATGTGTGTGGAGGTCTCTCGCTGCGTTTGGGATTTATATATAAATGCATTGTACATAAATGTATTCTTTGTTTCTAATGTAGTGTGTAACGCGTTACTTTTTATGAGATGTGTTAGTCACGGATTATTTTGGGAAATGGAAGGAGAAGCCGGATTTTCATTAATGAAACTCTAAATAATCGCCGATCTCTTGAAAATTTGATATTAAATTTACAGTACGACACAGTTATCGAATAAAACTTGCCGTTGCAGTACTTGATTTTTCTTTCTATATACTTTAAATGGGAATCTCGGCATTCGAATATACTGGACGAGATATAGACTAAGAACTATTTTTTTAAAAAATTATATTTCTTACTGTCAGTATGAGATGTTGAAAAAAAATATTCGGCCAACTGTAATCAAATTAGAATAGTAAGAACTTAATCCTAATTAAAGTTAGAGTTATCCTATTTTAAATCAGCATCAACTTTTCCCGACTAGGTTAGGAGACCAATTTTTCAAAAACTGATTTTCCAAAGAATTTAATTGTTTTAATGAACATAAGTAGGCTTAAAGAATCACAATTAAACAAGCAACAAGGTTTGGAAAAGATTACTATTTTTATGAATTTTTAGTAAAATTTTCAAAGTTGAGAGAAAAGCCATAAATAAAAAATACATTGGACGTAATGTGCAATTTTATTTTCATTGTCCTTCTTGATCCATCTGAAGTGTCACTGACCTCAGGGTAAAAAACATTTTAAGAAATATCTTATAAGCATTTAAATTTGATGTGTTAATGATTTTTCGTCGAAATTACTGTATGTTCTGATTTAAAAATTGCTGTAAAATGTGATTAAATGTAACTATCTAATATGAAACCTGCAGTTTGTTTACACTCTAAAGGAATCATAACATATATTCAAGAAATTTTGTTGAAATCAATTGGATTGTTTTGGAGATATCCCGTTTTTAGTGCACAAATTATCGTGAAAATTTCATACTTCAAAAAACACAACAAATATTTTTATAAGCTAGATAAAGTAAATGCTGTAAGAACAATTTTTTAAGAAAACTTTAGTTTTACATATTAAATATATATCTTTCTCAATATTTATATTCTTTTTTTTCAAAGACCTTAACATCAAACCCCTTAAAAAATAACTCTTTTCAATCAAGTCAAATACTTTGAATTAGATTTTATCTCCTTTCGAATATTTCTCAGGGAATGTGTTTTGATATAAAAAGTGGAAAGTTTTTTATCTCTATTTCTTAACTTATTTGCTTAAAACAACTTTTGAGCACATACGCAGGCTTATATAAAATAACTTGAATTGATAGAATTGAATTAAATAACGCTTAGTTATAATAAAAAGAGATAAAATCACACAATATTATATGTTGTAGTGTATTTAATAATAATAAGAAGAAAGATGTTAATTTTTCTGAATCAAACCCGAACATTTAGTTTACTTTTAGCGTAATAAATTTCTGTAAGGATACTGTTCTTCTCTTATGTCAAAGACAGAACGTAGATCTGAGAACAATTATTACACTAACAAGTAATATATATATAAAAAAAAATTTAAGTCAATTCCTACTTGAAAAATGAAACCAAAGTGGCTGCATCGGTAATTCTTTAAATAATTAAATTCATTCAAATAATTTTAATTGATTATAACTAAATTATCGTATTTTTACCCAAAACAATAGTGTATAAAAATTGCAGCTCAAATTAGCGCTTTAAAATGTGAGGAAAAACCTTTTCATGTTTTGATACAAGTCGCCAAAAACGATGCCAACATGGCTGTGTATTTATAATTCTTTAAATAATTAGTTTTAATCAATTAATTTTTATTAATTATAATTAAATTGTATCGTCATCCAAAATAATCATGTATATAAAATTTCAGCTCAATGGAGTGTTTTAAAATGTATTTTACTAACGATTGAAAATTCCACCAAGATAAATAAATAAAATAAATATATAGAGAGAGTGTGAGCTAATAGTAGGAATTGAAAAATCGTCTTGTTACACTCAGCTGTTTGGCCAGTTACTGAGTGGTCATGGTCACGAATTTGTGTGTGTTATCAGCGTTTTTTCTTTCAAGTTGTGAATTTGAGTCATGTTGTCACTTAAAACTCGTCTTGTAAATAAGGTGTATGTTAAATCTGTCGTGGCTGTTAGTCCTTATGTTAGTTGGTGAGAAAATTTAAAGAGAATATATGTCAGTGCCAGTGAGCCTGCCGCAGTTGACCCTGGCTTAAAATTATGTTCGTCGCCAGAAACCTTATGACATTCTGATGAATGGATTGTATGTATGTCGTTTCGAAGGAATTCATTTTAACACCTGTAGTATTTTTCTTTGAAAATACTTTCCGAATTTGGGAATTGTTTCGTAGCTTTTTTCAAGTGGCAAATACTCTTTAAATGTATATCAATACCATTGAAAATTTCGAAATAGAAAGCAACTGCTAGTTATTTTATCATTTACAAGTCGTGAATAATGTCGTTATTAAGTTACAGAATCGTCGCCTTCCTACTTTGTAGCAATTCGTTTTTATTCTTAATATTTCTCAGTTCTTTATTCATTCATTCATTTTCATATTCATTCAGTTTTCAACTTCGCCGCTCAGCATATTTGAATTAAATACTTTCAAACCCTTAACTTTTTTGCATAACCAAAAATGGTTTTCGAAATCTATAAAACCCAAACAAGTCACCCAAAATCTTAAAAAAAACTAAAATTAATAGCATCGTATTTGTTGATAACATAGTTTTTAAGCAGAAAATGTCTTTCAGTTTTACCGCAAAACTACACTAGTTGGCATCTTCCCCCATCGACCTTGACACCATCTCCACTTGATCCAGCAGACATCAAATAGTCCAAAACCACTCTATTATTTATTCTAGAATATTTTCAGAAAGAATTCTTCTCCGACACTATATATTTATTTCCCCCTTTTGCTCTTAAAGAAGCTCTTGCCTCTTTTATACCCTCAGAGATCAATATTTTCATTGTGAAAACAGTCGTCCATTCATAAACTCTGTTATCTGCTCAACTTCCTGCATGCTCGCAGAAGTTAAGTGTCTCAACTCCGTCTTTACTCGTAGTAAAAAGCGTTTCATTCACTGAATGGAGATTGTTGAATGTCGGATTTGAGATCGGGCACGCTTGTCCCTTTAGATTAAACCGTGCTCTGGCAGTGATTAATGCAGCTGCTTGTGTCTGGGAAGAATTTGAGTAAAAATAACATAAGGCAGTATTTACATTGATAATTATTTTTTTTACTCCGTTCTTGCTATGCTTATCTTAAATTTCGTATTTGATTATTTTATGAATTAAGAAGATAAGTGATAGAATGGGTGTAATTTTTTTTTTTATCTGTATCCATTTATATTTTTTTCGCTACGCTGGAGGTTTATTTTTTGTTCCGGATTCCAGAGTCTCTTTTAATAACGGTGTAATTCGGACCAGATAGATCGTAGAGATAAGAAAACCATTAAATAAATATTGCTGTGAGTGAAACTGATTCAATTCATATGATTGCTTAATCCCTCCCAGCTCATTTTATTTCTGGATTATGGATAAAAAAAATATAAACATTTCATGCATATTTCAAACATGCATGTATTTTAAAATTAACAGCACCATTCTCATGCAAAAGTTTCTAAAAATTAATGTAAAAAATTATATTTAAATAAATGAGTAATTTTCCTGTAAAGTTAGTTTTCTGTATGACAGAAATCATTAGACTTTAGAGTCCATTCACATTAATTATAAATAAAAAAACTTATAATACCTAATATTTATCTTGAATGGCAAATGATTACGAAACTATTAATCAAAATTGGATCGTGTATGATAAATTCGAAAACACAGTTCTGCATATAACCCAACATCGCAATCTACACAATAGTCTTGTTTCTCTTCTTACCTTTTTCGGTTAACTCTCTCTCTTTGAGGAACAAATAACATACTGTCCTATTGGATTAGTTTTCTTTTATTTGTTGGGGGAATGTAGTCAACATAGTGCTTTTCAAACAAGCGTGAAGGGGGAGGGGGATGCTCAGCAGAAGACTGTCCTCTTTTTGTAGAAAATTCCACCGAATGGCACTTTTCAATTATTCGAAACCATAAAAAGCCCTTGCGAAATAATGCGGGAAAGACCGATTGCGCAGTGTAAATTTTCACAGTTCCTGAGATACTCTCGGGATAAGCCAGGACGGTACTGCTCACCTGCTCGAACTCAGCTCGGGAAAAGCTGGGAAGGGGTTCATACATACACAAATGCTCGAAAAAAGGCAAATTATTATTTTTCCTTTCACTAAAATGTTACATTTATATCTTAATTACCGTAAAACCCTGTGTACAGCTCGCGCGCACCGCCGTATAACGCACATCTATACTTTCAAGCTGCAATTTTT
>BMAV01024735.1:220453-231081 GCA_019973955.1 Trichonephila inaurata madagascariensis
CCCCCCCTTTTTTTTTTACGAAGAAACCTGAAACGTGTATGCGCAATGCTCTAATGTTTTGAGAAATCCTTTATTCGAGGTATTATTCCTAGTTTCATAAAAAAAAAAGTAGAATACTTATAGAACTACAGCCCTTTAAATTTTATTATAAATGTCATTTCTTTTAAATAAACAGTATTTCAATATATGCAGAAGCCTAATTTTTTTCTATGTCATCTTTTTTTTTTTTACTTTTAAAGCTATCGTTTTTATACCCGACGTACAACACGCACCCGTAAATTTCGATCTCATTTTTTTGTATTAAAAGTGCACTTTATACGCCGGATTTTACGTGTGTGTGTTCCAAGATATTCAAATATATTTCATAGGCAATTTTAGCATGCTTAAAAGATTGTTTTACGTTTTTCTTAAAAAATGCGATTATGTTATGTTTGATTTTCTATTATATAACATTCAAATGAATCATATTTTCTTTTCAGGTAAGTTACATATTCCTGATGGATTATTATTGTCATTGCATCTCACGTGAGTCATCTATTAGTCTTTTCTCATTAGTTCTCATTTTTATACCCGGGGTATAACGCGCACCCGTTAATTTCGACCTTTATTTTTGTGTTAAAAGTGCGCGTTATACGCCGGATTTTACGGTATATAATTAAGAAGTAAAACTGTGAGTAGGGGGCTTATATAATATCATTTTTAAGTATATTGGTGACTAGTGGCCATTGATTCTACTGCCAGTTCAACTAAAGCTAAATTGGATAATTGTGAGCTCGGAAGCAACACAAATTCAATTGGCAAAAGTCTATAACTTTGAATCACTTTCCCGTGACAAGTACATCGCAATTCGAAGCATTACTAGAGCTTTGGAAGTATTTGAATTTAACAGAATTGTACTTAAATGTCCTATATTTATAAGTTGGAAACAACAGTCAAACATATCATACTTTCTTAAGAATTCGTGGCAACAGAAAAAGGAGTCTCCAAGAAAAGAACCTTTTATTTAGTAGAATGAGGAGATCAGTAGTTGATATCGTTCGAGTCTTGATTTAAAAATAATCATTTTTGTTAACATTAATAATGATTGCTTTCATTCTTGCCTGTTCCTCAAAATTCTCGCATAGTGTAATGTTAGGTGATACCAGTGCAAATTTTAGATGTCCTCACATGCAATGAGTACTAAATAAAATTATTGTATGTAGTCTATTAATTCGATTTAATTGGCGTGGTCGGCTTCGGTGTGATAGAGGTTGCTTGCGCATCACGAAAGCCGAATGTTTCTGGCTCAATCCCGACTGGAATTGATAGATTTTCTGGATGTGAAAACCGTAGGCACTCCATGTCATATGATTGTGGGGCATTTAAAATATCCTTTGAGTATCAATTTGGCTATGAGACTCTCGGAAAAATTAAATCATGGCAATATTTAGCATCTGACGAGAACTTCAAATTAAATTAAGTCAAGCTTCAAATTTGGTAGAGAGCCGCCACTAGATGGCGTCACCACTCAGATAAGTCTCACATTTGGTGGATTTAAGTGTCTGCAAAAGCTTGCATGCCAGAATGCAGCCCATAAAAATTAATTGTCCTTTTTAAAGAAGAATCTAACAATTGTGGGGAAATAATGTGTTTACTATATAAACTTTCAGTATTATGTAGAAGAACTACTCGATATTGGAGTACATATAGCTGCTAATGGTTCGATGCCGTTCTACTACTAAAATCCGTAGGTACACAGTTTAAAATCGCTTGACTCTAGTGCTTTTATTAAATTAATAGGGATTTTAAAATTCTCACTCTTCTTTTATAGCCAGAAGATTTGTAGAATTCAGTAAATTGGTCAGATTGTGATTGTATCTTTTGACAAACTGTTAAGAAACTTGTTCAATAAATCTTTTTTTTTTCCCAAAAGAAATTTTAAATGCATCGAAAATTATTTTTCCGCGTGTTTTTTTTTTTTGTTTTGATTGTCGCGCTTTGTATTCTCATATTAAGTACCTATTGGACGACAGAACTTCCAGTGATTATCAAGTCTTTATCTAGTGGGTGTTAGTAATTTCAATGAGTATGTATTGGATTACACTGTCTTTGGGGTGACAGTGTTTTTGGTGAAAGTTTGTGGGGAAGATAATCTTGGCTGAAAGTCTGTAGGTTGTAAATAACTTTTAGAGAGTATTTACAGGATGACAAAGACTGATGAATATCTGCAGAGTTACAGTGACTAGTGATTTTCGAGTTAGTTACAGGAACTCAATAAATGTTGTCGTGTGTAAGTAATACCAGCAAATATTTATAGGGTGATACTGACTCGAATGAATATTTAGATGGATATTGATTTTTATTGTCTGTAGACCGACAGTGGCACTATTGTCATCTGAGTGGCTCTCGTAAGATTTTCAAGCGGGTTACAATGGCTTTAGCAACTCTTGTATTTCCATACGAAACAATAATGGTTTTAATACGAATATGTGTGTTGTGAGTATCTACAAAATGATACTCGAGTATTTGCAAAGTATAAGCGTATCTAGTGATAATATACAACGTGATAACTCCTCAATTATTGATTATAATGGTCTCTTGAATTTATCTTCTAGAAAAGGGGATATGGTTGGATCTCTAAGGTTATAAATTGGATTACAAGAATTCCGAAGAGTATTGTGTTAAATAATGTGGGTTGGTAGTAACTAAATTTAGTGGACTCTTAAACTTCAAATGCTGCACAATGCTAGAATTAGTTATAGAAAATACTTTTCCTTAATATTTGTTTTTTAATATTTTCTGTGGTTTAAAAAAAAAAGATGCCTTTCATTAAAAAACCATCCTATAGTAATAGCTAGATGGGTCTAGTATAAGCATTTTTAAATTTAAGGGCACATTGGCTTAAACTTACTTACAACAGTATAATTTCATTGTGATTTAAATTTATCTACAGCAATATAATTTCATTGGTTTAAATTAATTTACAATAGTATAATTTCATTAAAAAACTTGACATTCTAAGTTTACAAAAAAAAAAGAATATCATTGCTTATGATTAAAAAGAACTTGTTTATAAACAGCATTATAAAAATCAACACAGACGTGATAATAGCATCATCTTGTTAGTTTTACTGAAATATGTTTCGCTTTGAAAAATATTTCATTATAATTTTTAAGCTTCACGTAAACATTTCCCATCGGAAAAAAACTAATATAAATATTGTTATAATAAATTTCATTACGCTAATGCATGAAATATGTTGACTACATTCTACTAAAAAGCCTTTCCATTACAATATTTTAAACCAAATGACCCCCTCCCCCCAAAGAAAAGAATATTAGAATGTGGGAAGGGAATGAAGTACGCTTTCGTTTAATTTAAATTTATTTTTCGTCTATATATATAAAAAAAACTTTTTACTCATGAATTGTTATAAAAAAAATAGGCTTTCCACCTTTATTTTAGAAAAGTCCCTTTTAGAAAATTTGCAACATTTTACCATGCTTATAAAATATTTTCCCGTCGATTTTTTATGACCCCAGACGATTTTAATGATTCAAAAACTATTCAAGCGCGGGAAATAAATAAGAATGAAAAAATATATATATATTTATTTCAAAACAGGCTTAATTCGTGTCTCGAAATAAAGAAGCAAAGTGTTGAAGGGCGAAAAAAAACTCATTACCGATTTTATAGGACTTTTTTTTTAAAAAAAAATATCCTCTTCGTTTTCTTTTTACCTCGATTCTTCGAATTCTAATGACAGGTTATTTCTACCGTAAAATTTCTTAACTCTTTTTGTAGAAAAAGAAATTGTATTATCCATCGGTTACAAAAAAATATAAAGGGAATGAATGTAACGCTTCAGTTGTATTTTTTCCCCTCATTTTTTTATGTGAATACTGTCTATACATAGATGAAGCTCTCCTCATGGGAAAAAAAATAATAAAGAGCATCATTTGCTCTTGCGCTCATCTTAATGGAGAAATAAGCCGGAAATATATATATATATATGAAATAAACTATTTCTTACATTTTTTTTCAGTCCAATTGACTCTACCAAATGTTAATTACCAGTAAGAAGAGTGTAAAAAAAAATGAATGTTTTGCTATTCTAAATAACTGGATATGAACGGGAAAAAATTTCAGTCAATGGTAGTTGAACACACTTTTTTTCCCCTTTAAAAACTTAAGTTTCTGTTTAATGTTTATTTTTGTAATCGGACAATTTTTTTAAATAAGTTTCTTTATGATAAACTTAAAACATTTATTGAACAAGTGGGAAATTTATAATTATATTTTAATTGAATTCAGTTATTCTTCACCATATTATAGGCCTTAAAACTTTGTTTTAATAGATGGATATATAATCAAAGTTAAATTTTCATTTCCTTTGAAAATAACATTTTGAACAATAATAGGATCAGCATGTATGTAGAATTCTCATAAAACTAATTAACTGAGTCTTGGAGCATTTTTTTTTATTTTCCCAATCTGCATCGTGATTTTTAAATATATTTAGATGACGAGGTTAACACACCCGAGTCGACTCCCTATCAATGGCCCGCCATTTTTAAGAATTAAAATCCCGACAGGTTTAACATGTATAGAGTCCATTATACGAAGGTTACTAACTCAAGGCTGACGATTTTTGAGTTTGATCGTCGGTATCTAGCACTTAAACCGTACAACTTAAACTGCAAAATTATTTTCTTAGTGTATTAAATCTTTACAGAGAAATATTTGTTATTATAAAATTGATTCCATTATGAAATATTAACGATACATCGAGATATTTCGATTCCACCTAAGTTTTGTATATAATGAAGTCGAAGTTTTGTAAATATCAACTTGAGATATCTATTGGTCGCAGTAGTCTAGTGGTTATAGCCGCGAACTCGTGGCCAGTATTCTTTTTGCGAATCATGAGTTCTAATCATGTTGCTATTAAAAATCCGTTATGTGAAGGCGGCTGATGCATGGTAAATCAGTTAGCAAGGTGTCCAAATGATGAAGGGGGTACCCCATCGGAGTAACGGATCATATTAGGGCCTCCTTACAAAGTCAGGTTTTGGGCCCCAAGCCCAATTACGTTCTTGGCGTCAGTCATTCTTTAAGCCCTCTAAAAACCCTGAGCCCACCACCTGCAGTGCGGGGATTGTTTCCAACAGTCCTCATATTCCTTCGTAATCCGGTGTTACTAAGCAATCAGTCAATGAATGGAATGAAGTCAGAATTTTGTATTAATAGCCATTGTCCGGTGTGGTCATGGTCCTGAACTCGTGCACGGAGTGAGTTCGAGTCCTGATGCTACTGAGATCCTCCGGGTACAGAAGCTGATGCATGTTAAATATGTCGTGGTCCAAAATCTTCACGTTGGCTTGGAAAGTGGGGTTCCAGCTCAGAAATTGCTCTCGTCACTGAATCGAAGTTAAAATTTACGTAGTCCATCGCCAGTAGCCTTCGCACTACTTTGAAGGGCATCGTTTATATAAGATTTGAAATCAAATCAAAGTTTTGTATTATTCCAAATTCAGATCTCTTATGTCTTCAGAATCTGCTGCTTTTCTTTCCATTTTGATATTTAAAGATTTTAATGCACGGAATCTAGTACATTTCGAAATAGTGTTCCATTTCACATTTTAAAAGAGTTTCATTTTTAAACGAAAATGTGTCCTAGGGGTCCGCCCCCACCCCATAGCCCTTGAATTTTTTTCGATTGGCTATAATCCTATGTATATATTACGTAAAATTTAACTAAGTAATTTTTATTAATGATTTTTATTAATTAATGCTAATTATTTATGCAATAATTAATTTTGTATTGTTTTTGTTCCCGAAAATCGACAAAATCAAAAGAATATATTGGACGGCATATGGGAGCATGATACCAAAATGGCGGACTTTCGACACTGGACACTCCCCTTGAAAAATTTTTGTGTGCACTACTGATACACGTTCGTCTAAAATATATCATGTAAGAGATAAAAATATAATAATGATTTTACCCAGCATATCTTGAGAGAGATGCAATTAAAACACACACTCTCCTTATATGGCATTCTTTAATGAGTATCGAACGATCGCTTTGTTATATTCCTCAATAGCTCATTTCTGTTCCTTTAGGGGGCGGAGGTAAATGGGGTCCATCTCCCTTCTTATTCAACGGTTACAAATGGTTTATTCCTCACATCAACCACCATAGATGATCGTAGACAGAGTGACGGCAGTGTCCATTAACTTCCCACCCCAGAAATAATGCCCCATGATACGTCAGCAATCATGAAAGACGTTAATGTCTTTTTAATACAGATTGCTATGTAGGTGATTCACTTTCCGTTATTTTTGTGTGTCCATTGCTGACTGTTCTCGTGGTGGCAATGCACATTCAACACGCTGCATCTTTTAATTTTTCCTTATGGCCATGTATTTTCATTTGCTGAATCAGGGGCAGCTCTAAGACCGTACAAACTGGACCTCTGCCTGTGGCGGCAAATTCTAAGGGCGACATTTGGATTGAATTTGAAAAATATATATATTTTTGCTACAAAAAATTTGACATATTTTCTGAAATACTATTGGGTGTGAATTTGGCATTTCATTTATTGTACCTTACTTCCTTATTTTGTACTCTGTATGATTAATGTCAGTTTTCTTTTATGTTGGGACTTAAGTGTTAGAGGCCGGGATTATATGTTTATTGTTGAAATTTGCCGTTTGCACATCTTTCACTAGTAACTTTCTCCCCGTCCTGGAATAGGGTCACTACGAATATTCCTTTCACCCATTCGCCATCCGGTGTCAGCTATCCAAAAGAGGACGGGGGTAATAAAAGTTTTTTGTCGATAGAGAATCACGGGAAATGTATTATTTTAATAGTTACTAAAAGGTAAAATAAATTTTTGTGATTCCCTACCATCACAAGACTTTTTTTAGAAGAAACTGGCATATAGTGAAATGGGCGATTCCTTCTTACATTTTACTCGTTTGAATTAAAAATGGGTAATTATGTCCTTAATTTCGAATTATTTTGTATTTGACTTTTAAAATTATATATATTGTGTTATGCTGCCTTTTTGTTCACAAGGATTATTCAAGTTTTATAGGTGCATATTTATGTGAACAACTTATTTATTTATTTTTTTTTTTTAGTTATAATTTATTGCTTTGGAGAGACGGGCGGCATTTTTGATTTTTGTCTGGGGCGGCAAAACTGCCAGAGCCTTCCCTAGCTGCATTCAACGTTGATAATAACGAAATAAGTAATATAGGCTTTATAGACTCACGTGAATAGAAAGTTACGCACAGAATACTTCGTGCTCTTGCAGGATTATGACTAGTTATTCTAGAGTTTATAAGAATTTCGCTCAATGGGCTGAGAGTTTCTTGATTTCGATCCTGGTGCCATTGACTACCCACCGTATTGAAGGGGTTGTTGATCGTTGAATCTATCGAGATTCAAATATCCTCGCGTTGGTATGGTGTATCAAAGTAGGGCGGCATCCTTGTCACTTGATCATAGTTCAAAATCATGAGGTTCGTCTCCAATAGCTTTCCTGTAGATTTAAAATTTGACGTTATTAAACTATAAAATCAAACATGGGCACTTAAAGGATCGTTTCAAACCGTAGTTGACGTGTGGAACATCCTGTATGTAAATGAAAACTATATAAAAATACTTTACCATATAAAACAGTTACTATATAAAATACTTAATGTACAAAAATGCTTATAAAATTTACTATATATTTCTCTTTAAAGCAACTGAGGGGTTTGTGTCAATGGTTTTATGGAAAATAAAAGACAAATCAGCCAATGAATTCTTATTTTTAATTTGAAACTGGTTTTGTACACATTGATGTTATTGTTGGACGAAGTTACACTTTTTGCTCTGCAGAATAAAAAAAGCATTCTTTTTTGGACTTTTTAAAAATGCTATTGAATTTCTAAGATTCATATTTTGACTATGAATAAACAGTCTTCTGTTTTTATTTTATTCTGTATTTTTAATAATAATTATTAATGTTTAATTATATGAATTTAATGTGTTCCTTTTATACAGCTTGTGTGTGTGTGAAATCAGTTATTTCATAATATAATTAGATATTTCAAGAATTCCTGAATCACATCAGTTAATATAAAAGGGCATTATACAAGTTACCTAGCTTTTTTATAAAAATATAACAATTGCCTAGTCATTTAATTAGAAGAAGAAACATAATAATTTATATATTTTTAAGTTCTAAAAGTTTAAGTATAAATATTGTGTGTGGGCTGCACTATATTGTTATTTACTATTTAGCTATTTTCTTTGAATGTATTTTTTCGTGGGAAACTGTTTACCACCGGTTAATTTATAAAACAATGCACTTGTTTTAATGTTAAATTGTTTATTTCTCACTTTTTAATGGTTTATTTACCATTAGTTAATCTGTAAAATTCTAAGTTGTGTAATAGAACCCCTAGCTAAAGTGTAAAATTATTTTTATTACGCACTTCAACCGACTTGATCAGTTATTTCTAACAATACATAGGTATTCTATGAAATAATTGAATTATCCACTTTAACAGTAACACAAATTGTATGTTCAAACGAATATAAACGAAAACTTTGCACCACTTGCACCTTATGACACCCACTCCCTTTTAAATCTTTCCCCATGAAAAAACTGTTTAAGATATAAAAAATCAAGTTTATGAATTCGCCATCTGCGACAATCTTTGTTCCCGAAAGAAACCCGGATCAACTCTATCCATTCCTTTTTGTCTTCAAAACCTCCGCTGGCAACTTTTCAAACGAGGTATCGTAAACCTTTCCGGCACATCCCAAGCACTATTTGTTCTGGACCAATAATAGCAGTGCAGGGACGTGACTTAGCACCTCTTCAGCGGGAGAGCAGGAAGTCGCTAGTCCCCGGGTTTTTATGGTCACGTGGGGAACAATGACACCCCCGTTTCGTCCTTCACTTGATTTTCGGGTGTTACAGCTATTCGCGTCGTCAGCTTTTTGTATGGTGAGAACTTTCATAAGTTGAAACATGTGTCGGGTGGAGGGATTAAAAGCAGTAAGTCTTAAGATAGCCTTTAATTACTCTGGATGGATTTGTGGTTGGGAGATGCAGAGACACATGTGACACAAATGTGTCATACTTGTTCTTTGTTGTAAGGGTTTATGCAGCTAGCGAATGTTTTTTTTTTTTGTACGGAAAATGTAAAATAATATTCTACGAAAGAAATGAGGTATCTGGCGTTCGTGGAATGTAATAAAAAAAAAGTGTGTGTTTATACTTAAGTATGCACGTAAGACTGGCGACACACAAGGGGAGGGTCCTGGGGTCCGGACTCCCCAAAGCCCTTGATTTTTTTCCGATTGATTATAATTCTAAGTATATAATATGTAAAATTTAATGAAATATTTGTTATTAATGATTAATTTTATTTATTAATGCTAATTATTTATTCAATAATTATTTTTTTTTACTGTGTTTTGTTCCTGAAAATCGACAAAATCAAAAATAGAATGATACAAGAATGGTGAACTTTCAACCCCTTGAAAAATTCCTGTGTGCGCTACTGCCGTAAGAAGTTATACTTTGGCGTAACAAGATAAAAATCTTTATATAAAAATTTTATCCTTCGCGTTATCCTACGTTTATACAAAAAACGACAATAATAATAATAATAGAAAAAAAGGTACATAATACATTGAAAGTTTTATTATAACGCATTATCTAGTGAAATAAAGTTTATTTAAATATCATAATAAAATTATTTCTACATAATTAAAAAAAATGGACAATTTTTAGCATGCAACGTATACATATTGATATTTATTAATATCAATAATTTCATATTCGAGTTGCTTCGAGAACGAATTAATAAGCAATCAATCTTTATCTATCGCCATAAGCCATTTTGATTCTTTAATGACTCGTTCTCAGAAGCAAGACGATAAATTTTATTATTTAAAATTTTAAGATTACTTTAAGAAAGAAACATTTAATTTAATATTTGGAATAATTTAATTTTTCCGGACTTTTAATAATTATTATTTGTATCTATTGTTAAATTAATTTATTTGTACACATGTTACATATTAAATAATAATGTAAAACTTTATTTGAGTTTATGATGTAAATAAATAATACATACCGTCATCTAACTTCAAAATCTACAAACGTACTCAAAGTAATTTGTAAAAACCACTTTTATCACTTAAAATCATAGTAAATTATCTTTACATTAATAAATTGTTAATAAATATCAGTCACCACGATATATTATTTGAAAAAACAGATATTTATGTATATTTGTATTTATTTTATTCGGGCTGAGAGAGATACAAAACACGTGTTGTAGGTTCAGGAACACTTGAATAAACATCGTGAATACAGTTGCCAGTTCTCACGCAAACATAAGTAGATGTCCTTAAATGCAGGGTGTCGGGTTTTTGTGACGGTGTGCGCGCGCATCGTAAAAATTTACTCTCATCATTTTCTCCTAACACGCCATAAAAAGTATAGCTTCAAAAATATGCCGATTTTGGTAACTTTAAAAATGGTAGAGATGACAGAGTAGATACAGTCACAACTCATATCCAGCGTTGGATTCGTGGGTTCGATTCCTGGTGCCAGGGAAGATCCACAGT
>BMAV01024737.1:0-47764 GCA_019973955.1 Trichonephila inaurata madagascariensis
GGGAAAAGGCTCAATTGAATTCAAAAACTAATATCATCTTCCAAGATGAAAACATACTCGTTTTAGAGTTGCGAGAGAGAGTAACCAAAACTGAAGAACTGTCTTTAGCAACAATAACTTTAGGGCTTGTTTGACATTTTCACATCAAGTAAACAATTCTGGTAAATTGAAAGCAAGAGAATAGATCTTTTGCACAATTAAAAAATTTTTTAAATGTATCCTTGCAAAGATATCATGTTGACTAAGCTTGATAATTAAACAAGCAAGTTTATTTTACTTTATAAATACGCTGAAAAATATGTTCAATACAAAAAGGCTCAAGATGAAATATCAGTCAACTCAAAAAATTTCCCTTCTGGGAATGAACAAAATGTGGAAAACACCAGCCGGATTGGACTGTCCTACAGAATTATCAGAAGAATTCATTGTAGTAGATAATGTGTATACAGTTCCAACTATGGCAGACAAAAGACATTTTGGAGTTTGTTCAAAAAAAAATATCATTCATGCAGATTTTGACAACGAAAATTAAATTAAATAATGCAATTCCTGTTCCCACACTATTTGAAAGGAGGAACCTCATGAAAGGTATGTGCAGTTATTTAGATGCACATTCCAATTGCGAAATGAATAACAAAATGGAGAATATAAAACACTTTGATGCTAAACATGCAAGGCAAAGAAAAATATTTTTTTCTTCAATAACTCGAGAAGTGTTTTGTTTTTCAAACAATTCGAAAATCTTGGAATTAAATTTCACTACATTCCTGTGCATGTTTTTAATTGATTTTTATTAAATGCATGCATATATACATATCTATGCAAATGAAACATACTCTAATAAACTGAATTTTGTTGATATTATGAAGGGAGGGGTGCAATATTCTTATAAACACAAAATATATTTCAGTCTCACTGTAACGGAAATGTTAGAAAATAAGAATACACAAGAGAATACATAAGTGGCGCACACAAGGGAGATGGGGGTGTCCGGGCACCCCCCATAGGCCTTTTTTTTTTTCGATTGGCTATAATCTTATGTATATATTTAGTAAAATTTAATTTTGTATTTGTTTTTAATAATTAATTTAATTAGTCAATGCTAATTGTTTATTCTATAATTAATTTTGTATTGTTTTTATTCCCGAAAATCGACAAAATCAAAAGAATATGTTGGGCGGCGTATTAGAGCATGATACCAAAATGTGACTTGACCCCTTGAAAAATTTTTGTGTGCTCTACTGGTACAAATCGCTGATGTAACTCATCCAGACTGGGCTATACAATATTATAAATTTTTACATAACATATTTTGGGACTTATCATTAATATACTTGATACAATGATAGTTATTCTCGTGATACAAATGTAAAATTCACACAGGTAATAATGTAAAATAATTTTTTTTAACTCAAAAGTACAGCAGATACGAACATTTTCCTTTTACAAGTGCAACATCATCTCTTCTCACACCCACGATTAAATAAAGGATATATAAAACCGTTTTAATTTTTGACAAAAGGTTTACTTTTTTTTAATAATGCAGAGTCGGTTGGAGTGTCACATAATTTTAATACATTACAGAGAAATATTCTACTATTCAGTTTTCTAACTAAAAATTAAAACTCCTAATTAACTCTTCAAAACTAATTTTATTTAACTAAACTAACTTTAATTTATTTAAATAACTAAATATAATGAATAACGTGCTTCAAAACTAAACCTTAGGAGAGAAACCCTTTCAATATTAATTACATTTATAGTTTTACATTATTTTGGGAACAGTACAATTTTATGAACCTCTTATTACAGTTTAAACCAATTCATTTTCCCCCGTACAAATTGTATTATAAAAGTGAAAGAAACACACGCGCTGAGTACAGAAGGAACCTTGGTAAACTTAACATGTTGTTCGTACCTTTCCGATTAAAAGTTGTAGAACCCGTTATAAAACTCGAAGACTTTCTTATAAAAAAAATTTTTTTTAAATAAGTGTCGGATCAGAATCAGATTTTCCACTCGGAGACGCAGTCACTAGTAAAACCAATCCATTCAGATATCCGTTCTATAACATCATTTCCGACAAGGCCAGGAGATATCATCGCACAAAGTGCTCATAACTCCTCGTTTGTCATCATCTTGGATATAAAAAAATATCCAATCAAATAAGATCAAATCAAGTATCAGTATTTTACAAAAACCTTTTCGCTCATACCTTTCACTCACATTCTCACACCACATTCACTCCGCCTTACATACAAAGGAAGAATTTTTTGAAAAATTCCATATTTATACATTACTGATAGAGTATTAAAGTTTAGTAGTCTATATCCTGTTTTCGCTGAGACTCTCTCTTTGTGAAAATAATAAGTACTTTCTTCAAAATATTGATATTGTTAAACCACTATAATAGTTTTATAATAGTTCTGTTAGAGTATTAAGTTTTTAAAATCAATTTTTACAATTTTAAAATAAGTTCTTAATTCCATGCAACTTCTAAATAGAAGACATGAAATGCAGTCTCCAGAATTATAGTGTTATCACTGTACTGAACTGAACTGAATGGTTGTTTTGAATAAAACGAAGTAAATCTAAAGCTGACAATTTCAGGGTATATATTTGCTTGCTTTACTTATTTTCTTTTGCATTGCATCTGTTATAATATAAGTTTCTTTTATTACTTTTTTTCTGTTCATTTGTTACAATTGTTTAAAGGTATATGTAATTATGAGATCTGACGTGGATGTAGAATTCGTCTGAAAAATTGAATGTTTACTCGAAATTTCTACACTGATAGAAAGTAAGTTACTAAAGAAAATGTGATATTTAAATCTAATAGGGGAACTGATATATACTTTGTTCAGTGCTAATCTGCTCTTCCGGATAGTATTATTTATACAGCGACTGAAATGTGGAATAGCTGGTCAGTTAGATTTGGCGATGTTTCTCTTGATTTAATGGTGAGACAATGAATTAATTCTTGCAGATTGTGTAATTTGCAACTCTTTTAAATTTGGTCCAAACCAAATAGAGAAAAGAATTAACTGATGCTTTTCGTGCTAACTCAGAAGCTCCTTCCGGTAGTGTTAATTTTCAGCTATAAACATTGATGTCACATTTCTGTCTTTTCTTGTTTGTTTTCTGTCCATAAGGTCAATATAAGTTCTTTTTGGTTTGGCGACTTTTTTGGACGATTTCGCACCTGATTTTGGTTACCCTGGTTCCTTCTGCTTTCCAATTGAGTTCCGGATGCTTTTTGATCTATACAAACGCAAGAAAAAAAATTTATTTAATTGTTCACATGAAGAAAAAATTAAGTATGCTTATATATTTCACTGTCGACTAATTCCTCAAATGAAAAGATGTCGCCAAATCCCATGATATGTAGGGAATAGTGAAATGCATCCATGCATGTACAAACAGAATATTCCTGTTTGCATGATACCCTGGCTGTGATTGGTTGTCAGCATAATGCGCAAGAGCCAAATTTACTTATCCTGTAGTACTGGGTGCACAAAAAATTGCCGTAAATTAACAAAAAGAAAGTACTTTGAAGCAAAAAATATGACTTGAATCCATATTAATAAACAACAATAAAAATAATAGAAGCATAAAAAGAAGTAGGTACTTATGTATTATCGCAACCTGTTGGCGACATTATATGAAACAAAGCACAGGGTTTTCAATTTTTGCTGACACATTTGTTATAGGAAATCAGGGTTGCCAACTTGGTGAGTTATTAATAGAGTTGAAGATTGTTGATAATACGTAAATAGCAAGAAGTGATACATTTTAAGTAATTTTGTCCAGATATGTTGATAGATTTTCAATAACATCTTAACAATTGAAAATCGAAGAGTGAGTAAAGGATCTATGATTCAGATTATACTTTCAAAACTCTAGAAAGTTCTAGGCACTTATGTATTAGCATCACCATAGAAAAATTTGTACCATGTTAAAAAAATAACAAAGTTTCTTATGTTTTTTATTTGAAGAAAAACTGTGGTGTGTAATTTTGGCTGCAGTGATGCTAATACATAAGTAGCAAGTTCTGTGCAGCATGTTATATTGAAATGAGTAATCTGATTGTAAAGACACCATCTCTTTCTGTAGAAAAGAAGTATCCAGAATTTGACAGAATCATCTAAAAAATTAAAACATCTCTATACTTAGCGTCTTCTGATTTTAATGCACTTAAGTTTTCATTGATTAAGAATTAAAAGGATTTAGGAATATAATTTATTTTTTTAAAAATTTTCTTCATCTTGCAAATCTAGGAAATTAATCCTATTTCTGTTTCCTTGCTTTGTGAAAGATTTGGGAGGAATTTCTGCCTATGATTTTTATCTCCTACTTCTGAAGATTAGAGGTGGACTCCCATACTTTTTAGCATTTTGAAGTAGAGAAACTTTTGCAACCCATTGTTTACCTTAATGACGAATTAATCACCAAGAAGCTTGATGATTTTTGGGACAAGTATATAACAAAGGTATCCTGAACATTTACAAATCCCTGTAGGTAGTTTTATTGTGATAGTTTGTCAAAGTTTATGAAAAAAATTGTTTACTTAGAGACATTTATTACCAAATATATACAAAATTCTACAAAAAAAAAATCGGAGAACTGAAAATATATGTGCATTATATGAGAAAAATGAAATTCTCTTCTCTGTTAGTTTTAAAATGTTTTTCGAAAAATATTTTTCAGATGAGGAAAGGGATTGCAAAAAATGTTATAAAAAATAATTAACTGAAAGTTTTTATGTATGTGTTGTATAATAGTAGAATTGTTTTAGCCTAAATTAATAATTTGCTTTTAAAATTTGACTTTAATAATCAATGCATTATTACAAAATTTTCAGTCTTTATTGTATGTGTACCAAGTATTTTTTTAATCAATTTCATGTAACTAAGATAAAATGTTATATTTTTTGTAAATTTAAAAATCTGTTATCTTTTAGGTAATACCAATTGTTTCCTATATTTTTCTAATTTTTTCATATGTAGAAAGGGAACACATTAATTTTGAAAATTTGTTAATTAACTTTTTGTAAAAAGTAAGTTCTGTTTATATATATATATACATTCTTTATTAAATTTCAGCACTTTTTTTTTACAATTAAAATTTTTTTTTCATGAATTTTTCTATAGTATTCTGCAAGTCGGTACAAATATCCTCATATATTGATTTTTTTCAAAAAATATGTGGCGCACATAGTCGGATAGTCAGACACCTTAATAACATCCTCTTTAATGGAGGACTGGGCATAACAATAAAGCAGTTTAAGGGCTCAAAATTCCTTCAATAGGGCATCAGATTTTTAAATTTTAGCATGAATGTTATGTCTTGTTACTTTTTCTATGCTTAAAAAATATAACCTTCCTATGAAAGTAGTCTATCTCTAGCATTCAAATAATGTTTCGATGATAACTTTTTGTTAAATAGATTAAAAAAACATTTCGGAAAATATGCAATTTCCCTTTGTATAAAACTCTGCTGGAATAATATTTGAAATGCTAATTATGTTATAATCCCTTCAATGAAATAAGTAGCCAATAAAAAGGATGTTCAAAAAAGTATGGCTACACTAACAAAAATAAATTCAAAATAAGCAAAGATTTTCACTTATGGTTTTTCGCTAGATTTCAATATAAAGACTTAATGGTTTGATGACTTTTAGGCGATTTTGCACCCGATTCTGGCTACTCTAAATCCCCTTTTTTTCCAGTTAGGTTCCGCAAGCTTTTTAATTTATGGCGTGTTTTCCAGTCAGAGTTTTTATCTCTACAAAAGAAATTAATTTCTAGATAATTATGGTCTTTAGTGATGGTCCAGAATATTGTTACGAATTCCTTCAGAATAATATATCGGGACAAGAATTGAGAATTCCTTGTTATTTATTTCATGTTATGTATTAATTAGTATTTAATTACTAATATTAGTCTTCAATAAGTACTATAGTATTAGTTAATTAGTGTATTTAATTGTTATAAATTTTTAGTTAGTATTTAATTGTTATAAATTTTTAGTTAATATTTAATTATTGTTATAAACTTTTAATTAGTATTTAATTATTATAAATTTTTGATTAGTATTTAATACTTGATATTATTTTTAATTAGTGGTTTATTATTGATGTTAATTTTAATTGGTATAGATCAAGTTATTAATTCTTTCATTATTATTTAAATTTTATATACTTCCCAATAATTTCTAATAATTTATTTTTTACACATACTGTTTTCTTAATTAATATGAATCTTATAATTTTTTAATTTATATAGCCTTATCTATGACATAGCCTATTACTACACATACTGCTGTATTAAATTAATATGAATCTTAATCTGTCATGTTCCTTTGTCGTTTCAGAGTGGTGAAACATTTTGCAACCTCTTGTTTTTCTTGGTGACATGTGCTGGCAAATTTTTTGAGGGGATTTTTCCCAAAAAAGTCATTTTATCAAACTTGTTCCCACATTCTGCAACATTCACATTTCAAATTGGCGTCACCACACAAGAACTAGCACAAGTTGTAAAATGTTTTGCTGAATTAAAACTTCCAACACATCTACAGCATAAATGGGGCTCCACCACACTGGGATTTAGAAGTGAGAAAGGATTTAGATGAAAGTTCCCTAGGTGGTGGATAGGAAGAGGCTGTGGCTACCTAGACCTCCTAGACATAATACCTTTTGACTTTTTTCTTTGTGGAACCTAAAAATCTGTCAGTGAGTATCTTTGCTTGTGAATTTATAATTGATATTGGAAAATGTAATACTTTGCACACTCAGAATATATATTTTTTAACTCGGGTGCAATAAAAAAAGAATTAAATAATTATGTTTTAATAAAATTCTGATGTTTTTAATTCATATGGTTCAAACAATAACAAATTAAATTTACTAAAATTTTTTACCTGTAAGTTGCCTTAAACCTATATAGAAAGATCAAAAATTAATATTTTTATTTAAACTTTTAAATTCAAATTATGTGTGAGCATACTGTTAAAATATTCATAATATTTTGTAAATTATACAGAAATTTTAAAACCATTTTATTATAATCTGTTTAAGTTGTTGCTTTAAAAGTTACTTTGATTTTTTTAAATTTATATTTCAGTGTGTTTAAAATCACTCGTATGGCATGTGACTGGGCTAAGTGAATTGAATGAAAATACATTTTTTGTCCTTGGGATTCTTTTCTTTGTTTTTTAGTTTGTTTGAGTTAGAGAAAGGTTTATTACTTTGTTGTATAAAAATTGGAGGTAAATAAACCTTTTTAATTTTTCCTTTTTATTTTTCTCCAAGAACCATAAAATATTCAAGTTCAGTCGTTTGAATTTTAACACAAGAGACTAAAGTGATTAAAAGCTATTATGTAAATTAAATTGGTATTGGAAATAAATAAATTTGATATATCTTTTAAGACATATTTGAACTATATGGAAGGAAATACTAGGATTAACTTAACTCAGTCGCACAACAACCCCAAGATCTACTGTGCTCAACTCAGTATATGTGATGCTGGGCCCTGAGGTGTATGGGTAGTGTGTTCAGGTCAGGTGGTCAGTTTGATGCGAAACCCCCAGTGTTAAGTTCCCAAGCAAGCTTGGTACGCATTTATCAACCCTCTGAAGGGATAAAAGGCTGAGTCAGCCTTGCCCAACCTGGGGTTATATTAGTATATGTAAACAGAAAATTTGGGATTCAAATTTAATAAAGTTAGAAACATTTATCCTGGCAACAACACTAAATAGATTCTTAATTTTCGGTACTTGTATGATAATTCCAGATGATGCCACAAATTTTTTAGCTGCTGAAATTAAACATCTTCATGAAAATTTTGCTATTTGTATCAACTGTTCAATGTTATAATCAGGATAATTCTCTAATACTATGAACAGTATTAATTAAAAGGAGGATTTATGTATGACCACTTCAACATTGTGTTTTTTATGCATCTTAAAAAAGAATGAAAAGATTCTGCATGTGATACTGTGCAAAGGACAAAGATCTCATTGTAAGAATATTGAAAGTTTTTCAACTTTTATTTTAAAAAAATTCCCCAAACTGATGTACTGGGCTTATATAGATAAAGTGATCGAAAGAAAAAAATTTTTTCCATGAAGTTTAAAAAATAAATTATATTTATAATGGATGTAATTCCAAAAGTAATTAATCAACATTCACTTGCCTAGATATCAGAAACAATTGGAAAAAAAGACTTGAGCAATTATAGCAATATTCCAATCCATGAGCAGTCAAATATTTCACATGAATATTGTAGTATTTTACCTAATAATATAATAAATTGACAAATAGAGAATTTAAAATTTATGCAAATAAGTTGACTATTTTTAGTATGAAAAATTTTTGTATGAACATGTAAAGTTTTATATTATTCCCTCAAGAGTTGTGATGGAATTAACTAGTTTTTCTTTTTAATGAATGTATAAATTTTTTCAAAGGAGACTGTAGAGAATGAGATCAGTTAGCTTAGGCAGATCTGTGGTTTTTGTAAGTTAGCAATGTGATGGCTCCAGCCATAAAGATTAAGAAGTTACTCTTTTATAAGAGCATTGCTTTTCATAATACATCAACAAAAATAAAGGAATAAAATTAGTAATTATAGTAGAGTGCTATTAGCAATCAACTGATTCATCAGTTTACACTTTTTAGAAAATACCCATCTGAAATTATCATGCTTATATTATTTTTGGAAGCCCAGTGGCTGAGTGGTAGTGTATTGGGCCCTCCAAGGTCAGGGTTAAATCGGGTGACAAGGTCACCACCCTTTCTTTCCCCTTAGGGGGTGAAAAAGGGGTACCCTTGCTTGGGGAACAGAACCCCGGGGGAACGACTAACCCCTTGACCAAAACTTTGCCCATGAAAGCACTTTTTAAAACTGAGATAGGCAGGGTTCCCCCCTATGGTTTTTTATGGGGTAGTAGTATGTTATTTTTACTACTATTCTTTTTTTATTGTTCTTTCATTTCTTACACTGTAGAATTCTATCAAAAAACACCACTTGTAAGCCTAATGTTACATAATTTTTTAAAGAAGTCTTTATCAAATAGTATTTCATTCAGAGAGACTGACTTGGTTGGAAGATCTCAGTACTAAATTATCTAAACAAATACGTAACTATCAAGCATATGTCAAACTATCTGTAAGTTTCTTTCTGATTCTTAAAAAGCATTGAATTACCCATTGTCAAATTTTGACTGATTTCTATGCTATGCATATTATTTCTTATATAACATTAATATTTCTAGAGGTGAATCTTGATATAATGTCCTTATTTCATATTACAATTGATAAATTGAAACAGATAATAATTTTAACTTATATTTGAATAATGTATTAATAATCCTCCTACAAAAAATTTTATCACTAAAATTATTTTTTCTCTAGTTTAACATGTTAGATCAAAATTTAGGATCAGGCTTCCTTCAAAAAATAAGATAAAATTATTAGTAACGTACTAAAAATTGAAAGTTAGGGACCTTCTAAATTTCTTAGCCAAATGTTTGTATATTGAGTTCTGATTTGAGTAATGCAAGATGTTGTTTTTAAATTTGGGTGGGACCTTTTTGTTTTGTGTGATGTCAGGTAAATTGGGATCATTTGAACATCATTATACTTACAAGGATTACAATTACCATTTACTACACTGTGTTTTCCACAAAGCAGGCTTTTAACTTAAATGGACTTTAGAAAGGTTTAAAAGCGTCTTTTTACTGAAAACTACCTTTGTATCCCACTAAAGACTAATATGATCAAATTACATACTTTATTATCTGGAGTTCTAGATTAATTATATACATCACAATATGAAGAAAGACAACAACAATTTCCAATTTTTTAGCTTTGATAGAAATACCATACACAGTTTTTTTATGTGGCAAGTTTTTAGTTGCCACAGGATTGCAGGCCACAAGGCATAAGAAACAATGCATTTTATAAAATTGTTACAAAGACCGCCTTACATGGCCTATTCATTCCTTGAGTAAAGTTATTATGTATATTCAATTTTGAGATATCATATATTTATTTATTATGTTTAAATTTAAAGTCTTATAAAAACTTTTTTGAAAATCCCCATGTTGAAAGATTTTTGTAATATCTGAAATCTTTTCCCAAGTTATAATAATTTCTTTTTAAAAATTATGAAATATATTAACTTTTGCTAATAGCTTTCTTTTAATCTGGACAATAATTCAAACCAATAATCAAACAGGTAAAATACAGACATTAAAAGGCTTTCATTCCTAATTTTATATATGCTTCTATAGTTTTGCATACCATAACATGGTACAAACTGCGATAGAACTCTTCTATGATGTTCCTTTGGTTTCCTCTCAAATTTTGCATATTAACCTAATTGTAAAGAATTACTTAAATATGTTTATAGTAACTAATATTTAATATATATTTTAGATTTTAATTGATTTAACAAAAATGCTACCTAAAAGTCAACTAATTTCTTCTGATAGGAGAAAAAATTTCTTGGCTCTTTCTCTTTCAAGTTCTGATACTAGATTATCCCCCCCCTTCATGTATTATAATGTTTGAATAAAATTCTGCTTACATGTTCAACATTATACTGTAGAATGTATTTTTTATTTTACAGGAGGATGTTAATGTAAACTGATATTCTGAACAAGAGTGCAAAACACTTTTTCATTGTGGATTTTAAATAGAGATTTCTGTAGTCACAGCTGTGAGAAAAAAATTTGAATATTTGAAACTAGAAAAATGGCTTTCTCTCCATATAATTCAAAGAATCATTTGCAAGTTCATGATAATAAAAAGCCTCATGTTTTTTGTGAAATGTGCCACAAAGATTTTTCTGAAACTGGTCATGTAACTGAACATTTATGTATTCATACTAAGGAAAAGTCTTTTGTTTGTGAAATTTGCAACAAGAGCTTTTTCAAAAATAGTAATTTAAAAAGACATTTACAGATCCATACCAAGGAAAAGTCTTATGTTTGTGATGTTTAACCCAAATCTTTCTTTCAAAGTGGGTTTTCTAAAAAAAACATTTATTTTTATACCAAAGGGGAAGCCCCTATGTTTGTGAAATGTGCAACAAGTGTTTTCTGTTAGTAATTTAAAAAAAATTTTGATTCATAAAAGGAAAACCTTATTTTTAAAATTAAAAGTTTTTTGTATTCTGGGAATTTAAAAGCACACTTGGGATTCATTAAAGGAAAAAAGGGTTTATTTTGTGAAATATGCTTCAGAGGTTTTTCTCAAGCTAGTAATTTAAAAGTGCATTTACGGACTCATACCAATGAAAAACCTTATGTTTGCGAAATATGCAACAAGTCTTTCTCACAAATAGTAATTTAAAAAGGCATTTGCAGATTCATATCGAGGAAAAGTCTTACATTGGGGAAATGTGCAACAAGTCTTCTCATAGTGGTTCTCTAAAAGAACATTCTTTAATTCATACCAAGGAGAAGCCTCATGTTTTAAAAATTTCAATAATTTTTTTCTGATGTGAATTTTTAAAAAAATTTACAACATAAAGGAAAACCTTATTTTTTTTTAAATTTCAAAAGTGTTTTCTGACACTGGTAATTTAAAAAAATATCTATTCATACCAAGGAAAAACCCCGGTTTGTGAAAAATGCAACAAAGGGTTTTTTTCAAACTAAATTTAAAAACACATTTACGAAATTTATACAAAGGAAAAACCTTATGTTTGAAATTTCAACAAGTCTTTCTAGAAATGTAATTTAAAATCACATTTTTGGTTCCAAAGGGGAAAAAGTGTTGTTAAATTAAAAAAGGGGTTTTTTAACCCGGAATTTAAAAAAAAATTTATGTATTTATACCCGACCTCGGAAATTGCAAAAAAATTTTTTAAATTTTTAATGGAAACAAAACTGAATACTTGCCAATTACAAAAACTAGTAGATTTTAATCATTTGCAGACTGAAAATTATAAGTTTTAAGTTGTTGATAATTTTGCCTATTCGGGTTCAAATATTAACATTAGGGATTGCAGTATCGGACCAAAAGTTCAATACAGGTGTTCCTTAATTTTATATTTGCCAGTTTTATTAGAGAGTGTAAATACCACAAAAAGTATTTGGTTATAAATTATAACAGTATATAAAGAATCATAAAAAAAGTAAAGGAACATCTTATTTATTTAAACCCCAAAAATACGTAAATATCACTATTCAGTCTGTAGTACTACAAATTTTTGAAATGTGATCTTTAAAACTAATGCATCAAAATTGCAGTCATCAAGCCGGAATGTAATTTTTAATAATATCATAATAGGTCTCCCGTTTTCAAAAACTTTTTTGTATCTACATTTTTTTCTCATGAACCTTTCTCTTTTTTTTTGGCATTGTAGGTTTTAGAACTTTTTACTTTTACTATATATATATATTCAAAAAATCAAAATCCCTAATAGCTTGGGGAAAATGTCTTAAATTTTTATCTTCATTTAAAAATTTGATTCTTTCTTTTAACAAATTTGTATCATGTTTCATTTTTTAAAAATGTAGAGTCTGCTTTATTCCCATTTTTAAAAAAAAACGAACATTTTTTTTGTACCATCATATTCTTTTCATCATATAAATAATGAAACCAAATAGAAGTATTATCAACTGATATTTTTAGTTCCTTAAAGTTATTCTTATTCATTAGTATCAGCTGTTATTTATGAGTATATATATTGTTACAAATTTTGTGTAAATAATTTGTATTTGGGTTTAAGCAAATTTTCTCTTTTTATGTTTTTGCTGTTAAAATTGTACCATTCACAACAATCTGCCCTTCTTTTTAAGGGGATTCAATGAGAAAGGAAATCTTGGCGGGAGAACCAAGTTGGCATCATTTTAAAATTGACGATTTTGACGCATTGGCGCATTTTCGGGGGAAACCCCCTGGAATCTTCTGAAAGTAGTGGGTCTCCCCAAATTTTGGGGGGCAAATTTTTAAGATTCCCGGGGCCAAAAGAGATGCTTTCGCCGGGGGGCGATTAAAACCCGCAGGTGGGATTATTTTATATGATTGCCGGCTGTGCTTTGAATAATCTTTACGGGATTTTAAACACTGGTTATTGTTTTGATTCTGTAGAAAGGTTGAAGAAACCGGGGATTTACCTGTGAATATTGCTGCTGAATCCTGTAAAGGAGGATTTTTTTTAAAAATTGCATTCTTGAAGAACTGTTTATTTTTTTTGTGATTGTTTTGCATAAAATCCCCGAACCCTCGGATCTACGTAACAATATAATGATTCTGAAAAATATTTTGAACCCTAAAGTATGATATGCAAATACAATGTGAATAACAAACTCATACTGGTATTGCAATCCCTAATTAATTAACATTCTAAGTAACATTGGTGCTGAAATTAAAAAAACGTATTATTATTGCTTATCACTGCCTTCATGGTCTAAGAACTTTCTTAAAAGTCAAAATTAATTAAAAGACATAAAAATTATATATGTTGTATAAAATAATTAGACCCATACTTACCTATGGATCTGAAACTTGAACTTTGACAAAGTCAGACTGAACAGCTAGTCATCTTTGAGCGTAATGTTCATAGATATATCTTTGGTACTGTGAATGAAAATGGATTGTTGAGACAATGACATAGTTTTGAATTTTACAAGCTATTTAAGGAAGCAGATGTCATTAAATACATCAAGATTGGTCATTTGAGGTTCACAGGCCACATCTGCCATATTGGGCCCTTTATCCTTTGATGTTTAGAATTCTCAATTATAAACCTACTGGAACTAGAATTAGGGGTAAACCCAAATTGAGATGGGTTAATTGTGTGGAGGAAGATTTTAAAGTTTTAAAAGTGACTAATTGGAAAACTGTCAGGGAAAACTAATGAAAGAGGGTTCTTTGAAGTCCTTGGCCCACCCAGGGCTGTCGTGCCAATAGAAGAATTTAAAAGCATATTTATCGATTCAAACCAAGGAGAAGCCTTGTGACTGTGAAATGTGCGACAAAGGTTTTTCTTGAAATGGCATTTTAAAAAATACGTTAATGGAATTCATGCCATTTGTTTTATACTTTGTTTTTGTAGCCACTTACAATGAGAAATATATTTCACTTAAACACAATGTTCTGAATGGCATTCAAATGTTTATAGCTGTGTGAGAAATCCTGTGTATTTTGCATGAATTTGCAACCTAAAATTTAGAAGCTGTTCTTGTTTAAATTTAGATTTTAAATCAACTATGTGTTGATGTGTTGTTCCCTTTCCTTCATTATAAGTGTAATTTTCCACAAATGTAAAGAAGTGCATTTTCTATTAGAAAACTATTTAATTTTGCAATTAACAAAGGACAGAGAGTCACAGTCACTCAAAATCCTAACGACATGAGGTTATAGCTCGGAATAGCTAGGTACTCTGGTCATCCACCCAACAAGATTTAATTTTGCAAGACATTCTGCTAACTAACGAGTATAAAATTATCTTGTGGAACCCAATATAGTAAACAGTAGAATATTCACAATCAAGTAGGAAGTATATATATAAAGATAAAACGTTTTAATATTATTTTATATTTAATAAAAATTTAAAAAGTGGTGCAAAATAAAGTATATAAATAAAATTTTCAGTTTTAATGAATGGGGTTAGAATGAGCTTTAGATACTTGTAACTATACAAACTTCATAGAGAGCATGAATCTATTTTGCATGCATATTTATTTCTTGGTTTTTTTTTATTGTAACTCGTGGAACCTCGGAGTTCTGTGGAACATAGTTTGAAGAACACTGTTCTAAAGCAGTGGTCCCCAACCCCTGTGCCACAGACCGGGCTGTACAAGGAACATTAAATTGTTTCCCATTTATTTATTGTGGTATATTTTTCTTGGGGTTTTGTGAAAATCACCTTGTATTCCATCTTAAATCACTATCTTTATTTTTTGGTGTAATTGTATTTTATTCTGAAGGCATGTTTAAGTATAGTTAAAATTATTAAATCGAAACAATCTAAAATATTAACAGTCAACATCTCTTCTCAGCAGGCCAATAAAAAGGTTGGGAAAACTGAGCTAAAGCACATTTACATATTCATAAGAAGGAAAAGATTCTTTTTTGGGAAGTATGTAACATTGCTTTTTCTAAGATATCTTATTTTCTAAAACCCATGAAAAATCTCAACTGTAATATTTTTTAGTGTAGTATTTCTGTTGTTATAACCTTAATAATGATTTATGTTTTTGTAATAGATAGAAAACTCAATGTATAAGTTTTTCCCAGTCTTGACATTTTACTTACATTTTTTTAAAAAAAGATTTTTTTTTTCAAAACATCACTGTTTTCTTAAAGTTAAATGATTGTGAAAAGAAATATATAATTAAATATTGTGATATATTATTTGAAATTCCCCTGTGAAGTTATGTGTAATATTCTCATATAGCATTAAATGACATATTAATATATGTTTTAAGCTTTAGAATTTGTTCTTGAAACATTTGTATATTGTAACAATAAATTCTATATAAATGTGACTATATTGTGATTTATTTATTTCTAAGTCTTTTTGAATTATAAGTAAAATATGGTTCTCGTCTTTATATATATTATGTATATATATATATATATTAGAAGCTCATTAGTTTTTATATTAAGAGAATTTCTTTCTTCCTGATGTGGCCACGGTAGTTGAGTGGTCAAGGTATCGGATCGTGGCTAGCCTTGTCACGAGTTCGAGTCCAGTACCACTAAAGAACCGCCGTGTAGGGCAGCGATGCGCGTTAAATCTGTCGAGAGCTCAAACGTCCTCACGTTGGTGTGGTGTGGAAGTTAAGAGAGGGGGTGCCAGCTCAGGAGTCGTCCACGTCACTTGACCATGGTTCAAAATTACGTGGTCCGTCGCCAAAAGCCCTTATGTAGCATTGCGACGTTAATACTTACTCACACATATTCTTCCTGATATTTTCTAGTAGATTGTTGTAGGAATTAAGATATATTGTCTCCTTTTAGGCTACTTTGAAAGGTATGTTGATGGTCAAATGTTAAGGGGAAACCTGTTACACGTTAAAAACAAAGAAATACTTTTGCAAACATCATAAACTGTTAGTGTGGAGGGGGGATTGAAATTTGCATGAAAACTTAAGACTTGTAATTTTTCCATCAAGTTGTAAAATTTCAAAGTATTAAAAAGAACGACATTTAAGGACAGTTTGATAGGCTCAGTAATGTAATACTGATCATTGAATATCCATTGGTTTATTTATTCGTTTAAACGGAATAAAAAAAATTTTAATTATTTTTACTGAAAGAAAGCAATGCTTTTCTTTAATAAGAAACTGGATATGTTACTTACCTTCCAAAAACGTGATTTTTTAAGATTCATTTAAATCGTTGTTTGAAACTACCCTTTTAAAAAAAAAAGGTAAGCGAACAAACATAGCTTTTTTTCAAAAACCCGAATTACAACTTAGGTGATTTTAAAGCGGAAAAAGAAGTAGAAAATACGTTTATGCATGAAAGGAAAAGAATTATTAAAACAATGGAATTTTCATAAGTGTTTAAAGTTAAAATCAAAAGCGACGTTCTGGAAAGTAGTTGCACGCACGGATAGAAAAAACAAATGATGTGTAAATTACGGAGTTTCAGTCGGAAAAAACGGGGGTGTACCTCTTCATTAGTCATATAAAAAAGAGTTGCATAATCGAGGTGTGACACGCACAACAAAAAAAACGACTACTGTAAAAACAAAAAAAATTGGGAGCCCGGGAAACTTTTTGTGACGCACCCAAAAACCCTCTTTCATGTGGCCAATTTCGACTTACCCGATCACTCTAGTTGGGAGTACTATGTCATTGAGTGAACATTTGCAATTGCATTCCTCCGGAAAAATGTCTAGCGTAGAATCAACATCACACAAGTTTCTTGTAAAACTTAAGAAATCATATACTGAAACATTTCAAATGTTAACTGAGGCTTATGGAGATAAAACTTTGTCTTGTGCATCTGTGTTAGAATGGCATAAGCAGTTTTTAGGGGCAAGGGACAGTGTGGAAGATGGTGAACATGCAGCGTTCCCAAAGGAGGAAAGACCAAAATTACAAAGTTTGATGAAGAAGATTGAATTTTACAGGTTTAAAATTGGATAGGAAGTGTTCGACGTTTTTTCAAAACCAAAAGGGGGGGCCCCAAAATTTGTTGAAAGGGGCTTTTGTAAAAAAAACTTTAAAAAAATTTGAACCCTTCAAAAATAAATTTTTGGAACCCGAGAGGGGACATGGAATTTATAAAAATAAAAGTCGATGCAAAAAATTTGGGAAAAAAAAACAATTAGAATAAAAATTGGTTTTAATTTTCTTGCTTATAATTTAAGATTACCCCCTGGTAAAATTTTTTGGCCTTAAAATTTGGGTTTTTCCCCCCACCAAAAATTTTTGGGCCTGAAAAAATCACGTTGTTGTTGGTGGCCCGGATCCCAAAAAATTCCAATTTTTGTCAACGGACCTCAAAACATTAATGTGGTAGGACGTCCTCCTTATTCACATGATTTGGCTTTTTTTTTTTAAATTTCCTACAGTTAAATTTTGATTTAAGGGAACTCATTTTTTCTCAGTTGAAGAGGTTCTAGCAAAAAACGGAGAAAAGGGCCTTCCAAAAACCTCGTTCCAGGACTGTTACCAGTTATGGCAGCACCGAATGTTGAAATGTGTGAATGCTAAAGGGGACTACTTTGAAAGTGATAATGTCACAAAGAACTGATTCTGCTATTACAGTGATTTATTGGACCAGTCTCGTTTCTTTTGTGTCACACCTTGTATTTTGAAAATTTTAAAGATGGACAATCTACAAATATATAAGTAATTTTCTATCATACAAAAGTAATTCTCATATGTATTAAACAATAATTATATTTTAACAAACTATTATATCAATTTTCCAGAAAGGGCAATTTGAAAACATTTTTTAAGTCATCAAAATTTGATGAAAGGAGATAAAGTTTCGAAAGAACTAAGTGCTCCTGCCAAACTCAACACATTACAAGCTATATAATTTGCTCGTTAAACTTATTTGTGAAGTCGCTCTTAGATGGGCAGAACTCATTTTCGGGTGAGGTAGAATCTGTTGCGGTTAAGAGCCGAAATGTCCGTTACTGATCGCTCTCATGTTGCTTGTAAATGCATTAAGAAATTACGAATCAATCATTGAGAATTCAAATTTAATCTTTTTTTTTTTTAATTTGAAATGCAAATAATTTAACAGGAGTGTGTGAGAAAATTTAACGTCACACTCTATAAAGCCGACATTGATAGGTACAAACGTCGAGTGTTAAGGGCCACAATCAGAGTCTTCCTCTCGCCCGAGAAGAAGTCTCTGATTGGCTAGCTTAACACTCGACGTTTGTACGCCTTGGTGTGAATGAGCCTTAAAGCAACACGAGGGCTATTCGCTGCGTACTTTTTAATTTTGAACCTCAGTCTCAATAAAGAAGGGGGAGAAGATAATTTGCAATGAAAAGAAAGACTTTTTTTTCTCCAAAATATACATTCTAACTAAACATTTCGTATTAATAAGTATATTATAGATCAGTGATGGAGGCCGAGTGGTTGCGTATTGCACTTCCACGCCACAGGTCCGAGGTGAACTCAGTCTTTCATCCCTTTAAAGGGTCGATAAATGAGTATCATTGCTTGGAGTCTAAACTCTGGGGGTTTCGCGTCAGACTGGCCACCTGACCGGAACATCTGTTCAGTGCCAAAGATCACGAATACTGAGAGAGGCACAGCAGGCCTTGGCCCTCATGGGCTGTTGTGCCACTGAGTTTAGTTATTAGATCAGTAATACTCAACCTACTGCCCGATTAAGGCCCATTACACTAAAAATTTAATTATTTAAGAACAATGTACTAAAAATTAAGCTGGAAAATTCTATCAATAGAATAATCATACCTATCAATTTTGGGTTTTTTTTCTTCCAGTTCCTACTATTAGTTCACTCTCTCCCTTTATATATATATCTTGTTCAAATTTTCAATCGTAAATAAATAGTTTCTATTCATCCATTCAATTTCAAAATTTTTTTAAAAGAGTATGAATTTGATGTTAATAATTTTTAAAAATTTTTATTCAGACTTAAATTAAAGAATAAAAAAACAAAAATAATCCGGCAGCATAAAAAGAAAGGAAAAGTTTCTTTGTCCTGAGCGTTGGGTGAGTGGAGAAATAATTTAAGATATGTTTAGAGCGAGGGTTTTGGGGACGGAGCTCTTCATTTTGAACCAGGTCCCGTGACGAACCCCATTGCACCCCCCCCAACTACCAAACCAAGGGGGGACGTTTGAACTTTGACAGATTTCACGTGTATCGCTTCCCTACAAGGTCTTAGAGGTGGGGAACCGGCAAAAAGCCCAGGAACTTAACCACCAGGGGACCATGGACCAATTATTTGATTTTAAAAAAAATTTTTTAAAAATTAAAAAACAGCCACGGGCGCAAATTTTGCGGATTTTTTTTACTTTAAAACACAGTTGAACTGAAATTTTTTTAAAACAGATTGTTTTTGATGACATTGATACTTTTGATATAATTAAAAAAATTACCACTTAAAAGTTTTTAATTTTATGATGTACATATTTTTTTAAATGAACTATTTAATAAAAAGTAGCTAAAATAAAAATTTTCTTTGTTGACTTAAGTAGGAATTAACTTACATTTATATATATATTATTTGTTTTAAAGTAGAATGCAAACAAGAGGCTTTGTCATGGATGAAAGGAAATCGAAACTATCCCATAACTCAATAAACAATGCATAAAAGTAAATATTTTTTGTGTGTGTTTGATAGAAGGGTTGATCAGGGACGTCTTAAGGCATGGGCCTTGGCCTCGTCTCGTTCTCAACTCAGCCTTAATAAGATCACGAATTCGAATAATTTCAACTGTGAAATGTTATTCCCGGGCGTATTCTTCGAAAAAGGGGGAATTGTGGACGATATGTTAACTGGCTACATTTGATGACCGTCGTCCAGGTATAAGCCTATCGCCATTGTGACGTTTGAAATGAATAACGGTAGCGTGATCTTGGTTAATTTAAATATTGAATTTATTACGTCACAGCTATTATTTACAGAGTTATACATTGAAGTTATTAAACTTATTAAAAGACTGTTAAGAGTCCAATAAGCTATTTGTGTGAGGAGGAATCCTTTTAGCCACCGCTCCCGGGTAAGTTCAAAGCATCTTTTTCTCTCCTCCCGCCGGGTCAAAGCATTCGCTCTCCCTCCTTCTCTGCCCCCTTCGAGGGTCAGCTGCCGCCTCTCTCGGGGATCGGGCGGCCCTCTTGCAGCTCTTGTTTCAGCCGGCCAGCGATGGGAAGGATCCCTCGTGATGTCAAAAGGTCGGCGGGCGATCCAAGTTGATACTACGCAATAATTTACCGCAGCCACGAGAACTAAATTGGATCAACTGATTGAATTGGCGGATGAGTGAAGTGTTCAGATTATCGCCCTACAAGAAAAACTTGGAGAACATACTTCCATTAAATTAAAAAAACTTAACATCTATCGTTTGGACAGACCCCATGAAAGCGGGGGTGGTTTAACCGTTCTTATTAGAGATGTTAACTATAAGAAAATCTCCCCCTTGTCTATTCATGACTCCAGTTTAGAGATACAAGGCATCTCTGTTTCATATAAAAAAAGGCTGATCAACATCTTCAATTTATACCACCCACCTAATCAGGCCCATTTACCTGTTAATTCATTTGATTTTGTTGACAAAGGTGTTTTTTTTCTTGGTGATCTCTTAATGCTAAACATCCGTCCTGAGTTTACTGGGGAAATTAAGGATATGCCCTTTTTGAATGCTGTTAGATAAGGCTTTTTTTTTTCCGAGGTTCCCCTACCTCGTCTTTTTGGGGGAAACAGATGTTTGAATCCCGTCTCCTGGGTTTTTTCTCTTTGGGTTTTACCTTCTGGCGTTTTTAGTGATCACCGCCCATTCAAAAGGGGAAAAAAAGGAACGTGGCAGCTAGCAGAAATTTTTGGAATTTTTAAGAAGGTGATTGGGAAGATTTTTGGAGCTTAAAGCGTACCTTGGCACCTTTTTTTCCCTGATGATTTAAAAAAGTGGTACCTTCAAACATTTGAACAATGTTTCCCCACAAGTCCAATTCTAGAGGCTTTTTCAGGGACGGGAAATTTTTTATCCAACATAGGAACTTGAGCTGAGAAACCTTACCCCCGGGGAAAAATGTTTACACAGAACTCTTCCAAACAGGCCCCAAGGTAAAAATTGAATTTAAGGGGATTTTGTTTAAAAAACAACGTCATTAATCATAAGAGGAAGACTTGGATTAATTTATGGCAAATCAGCCGCCCCAAACCCCCCTTTTTTGGGGCATCCTTAAGGGGCAGAAAAACCCAATTTTTTCCCCTCAAGGTTTGGGAAAATTCCACATTTTTAAAAAAGCCAAAAATTTTGGGATAATTTTATAAAAATAAACAAAATTCAAACTAGATGATGTTATAGTCAAAAATAAATCCAAAAAACTGATCCAAAAAATACTAACCACTGGGTACCACTTTTAAGAAAATTTCATTAAGAGAACTTAAATTATAACTTGGATCTTAAAATCTTCGGGCCTGATATATATGTGTGTGGGAAACCCGTAAGCAAGCTTTCTTTCCAAATTCCCTTGGGACTGGGCAGTTATAGTAGAGGAGAGCAAATACATCATCCCTATCCTGCCCGAGGATACTAGCTCCCCCGGGGTTTAGGGGCGATTTTTTAACGTTTGAAACCATGGAGAGATTTTTTCCTTTTTGGGGTTTCAAACCCTCCGTTTCTAACGGTTTTTTCCAAGGGGAAAAATATGGTTTTTTGAAAAGGACATAGCGCAATTGGCTTCTTTTTTTCCAAGTGTCCCATACAAAAAATAAGCCCACTAATAACACTTTGCCTTTCACATGCAAGACCTTTTAAGGGGGCACCCCCCTTTTTTGATTACCAAACTTCACGATTAAATTTTGTTTAAAAAGGAGGGTCTTCCTTGATTTCAAATTTTTTGAAACAGATCCATTAGAGTAAAATACAACTCCTCTTAACCCTTTTATTTTAAAAAAATCGCAAAGGGTTTTGGGCCTTTGCCCTGTCCTGTTTTTTTATACCCAGGGAATTGAGAGAGAGATTTCCAAATTTTGTAAAGTTTGGAATATTTGCTGATGACATTATTATATGGAACTCTGGCTCTGACATCGATGCAATTGAACTTAACCTCAACTGTGCTCTGAGAGAAGCTCATTGTTTTGCAGAGTGCCATAAATTGACATTTAATGCTTTTAAATCATTGGCAACTTTCTTTACCACAAACAGACATATCTACGGTTACCAGCCTGGAAACTTTATGAATGGAATTAAATTAAACTATGATAAAAATGCTAAATATTTAGGTTATATGCTGGATCAGAAAATCACAAGTAATAGACACATTGAAAGTCGAGTGGCCAAGGGCAGAATTAGACAACTTCTTCAGGACGGGGCGATTTTCAATGAGACGCTCGCTAGGAACGGGGTGAATGCGTAAGGACTTACACTTCAGGACGGGGTGTTTTCGTCGCTAAGCCTAACTTAAGAAAAAAAAAGCATAAATAATAAAATTTCAGTTCTAACGTAGTAATTTTTGGTACCCCTTTAGATTATTACACAAGAGTTGTCGGTTACATTAAAACTATAATATAACTTACATGAAATTACATAAAAAAATATGACGTACCTTGGGAAATAAATTTCATAAGCACTATTCAATTTTTTCCAAAATTTTCATTGACAAAACACATTAATACACTTTAAAATTAATTTTAAAAATTACGACAAAGGTTATTTACAAAAAGAAATAGCAAAATTAAAATGAAGATTGAGTGTGAAAAATCTCGAAGCATGGATAAACGCTAAGTCCTACATTGTATGATTTGCAAGCATAAAATGTTTTTTGCGTTTTTTTTTATTATTTACACACGGTTTGTAACTATACACTTTGGCTTTTTTCACCCTTTTTGTTCATATTAAGGTTAGGAAAATGCCTTCAAAACAATCGAATAATAACCTGAAGTCAAAGTTTTTGAAATAAGAAAAGTACGCGAAATATATTCGAAAGTAACAAAAACTGTAACAGAACTGACGCTAAAACCCTAAAACACTCCACACTGTTAAGAAAAAGAAAATAAAAAAAGCATTGGGAGAGTTATTAGAAACACGAATGTCTTATATCAAGTGGAAATTTTACGAGCGATTTGTTAACATTTCGATTATCCCCTCCCCCGTCACAGCTGATGAGCAAAATACCAAATCCAGGAAAAATATAAGCAAACTGAAGGTCAGGTTACTCTGGCTATGTTCAGTTTCAATATAATGGACCTAGGGTGCCATCTAGTGGTCATTAAAAAACGTTCCAGCTGAAAAGTCGTATATGCATCGTCCGGCCTACCAGAGCATCTTTCTAAAATGCATATTTGCACCGCCCGGCCATGAGGTGCGTCCGTGATGAATGCATATTTGCACCACCCTTCGCGAAGGGGTTAATCTCTTCATGTTCATTTCCGGTCGTGACTGAGGAGCTGACGCAAACACACTTCGAACCTCCTACATTTCTCTGGTTACGTCAATATTGGAGTATGGTCTTCCCATTTATGCACGCGCTTCAAAATTTAATCTGGACAAGCTGGCGAGAGTTATGCTGAGTGCTGCTAAAATCATTTCTGAATTCCGACCAAGCTGTCCGAATGACATTGTGCTCTTTGAGAGTAACCTGCTCCAACTATCGCTGAGAAGATTTTATTGTCTCTCAAAATATTATAACAAGCTTTTCACAGTTTCGGTGATCAGTATAGAACCTATGCATATCTTCGCGACTGGACCGACAACCAACGTCTGAAGAAACATAGCCCATTTTCTCTCGCAAAGACGCTGGGTTGCCTTCTGCTAATGTAAAACCTCATTCTTTATGTCCAATGGGCTTTGATCTGAAACTTGAAGAAGTTAATTTCCATGAAAAATTTCCGTCTAGAGTTGTAAATTACTCTGAGATTCCACATCTCATCAGACAGTTGGCTTTGGAAACAATAAACTGTATCCCCCAGACATCTTTAAAGATCTATACTGATGGTAGCAGAGGTGATGGGGAAATTTCTGGTAGTGGAGTACACATCCTCACTCCTACCAGTGTCATCGACAGTAAGATCAAAAATTCAAATTTTTGTTCAGTTGTTAGATCGGAGCTTATTGCCATCAGAAGGGGTTTGCAGTTCGCATGTGAAACCACGGTTCAGTTTCAAGACGTTTGGATTCTGACTGACAGCCATGCTTCAGTACAACATCAATCCAACTTGTGACGGATTCACGCGTCTCTCTTTTCTGTAACATAACCTCTGGGTTCTTTGATGGCCAAGATTAATGGCAAATCTTTTCCAACCCAAAACCAAGAAGTGAAATGCAAATAAGATAGCTTTTAAAAGAACAGAAGTTTTAGTAAACAGGATGGCAATTTAGAAAAGTTATGTTTTTGAAGAGATAGAAGTGTGAATTGACGGCCTATCAAAAGATTACAATTTCTAGCCATTACTTCCCAAAGGGGCATACTTTGCACGCGAGCCTAAAAGTCTCCGAACAGTGATTGCTTAGCTTGAATCCAAGGTAGGACTGATTATTTGATATTAGGACTTGTAATATTATCAGAATTGAAAGTAGGTGGATAATATAATTATTTAGATAAGGGATCCAAGTTACGCGATTAGGTTTAACTACAGCTGTGTGTTTGGTTTTTTTCTTACTTAATATATGTTTATCTAATTTATTAGAAATTTAAGTTATATTCTTAATAAAAATCATATAAGAATTTTAAAATGTCGATTCATTCGGAATCCCCACTCTAATTCACGCTGACAATCAAAGATATGGTTGCCATAGAACGACCATATCACAAACTGGACATGTATAGGGGACCAGACTATCCTTGATATTCTTAATCTTCTTGATCGGATTTCTTCTTATTATCTTCTAATTCTACCCAAGTTGGATGGGTCCCATACCACGTGGGGATTGATGGTAATGAGAAAGCCGATTTCTTAGCCAGAACTGCGACTGAGGAGGGGGTGAGCCCTACTGGGTCTCTTACATTCAGTGAATCATCCTCCCTTAAGAAGATTGAACTCAATCGTCTTGGAAGAACTCTTCCTAGTCATCCTTTGTATTTTGGAAGAAATCCAGGAAATTCATTCAAGCTTTTGCCTAAGAAACACCAGACTGCCTTCTCGCGATCTCTTATAAAAGCTCTCACTTTTCGTCAGGGTCAGAAGATATTTCCGGAGTGCCACTGGTGTTATTCTGAACTGGTCTCTTCTACCCGTATCTTGACTTGTATGAATTTTAATAAGGACAAGGTCCTTCTAGACCCTCCTCCATTTTTAGAATTTCTAGATTTTTTTTTTTTTGATTTATGGAGATTGTCTAGCATTGCTAGATGTTCTGGGATTAGAAACAACAACTGTACTTTATTTCGTGTATGTTTCTTATCCTATTAATCTGAAACAGACTTATAATTTAAATAACAGTGTTATTGTAAGGTATGAAATATTTTATAAATTAAATGTTAGATAAAAATGTGATTAATACCTTCGGTACAAATGAATTTAGAAAATTCCTGTATACTTCTGCTGCAGGCGAGTGTTTAAATATATTTGATTAGATGAGACATTTAATTTGCTTGTTATCAAAGCAAGCAAAATTGTATACGTGAGGTAAGTAATATCTTTAGACTTGTATATAAAATAAGCATTATTTATTACACACAAGTGTAACAAATAATACTGTGAAAATAATAGAAACACCTGTGAAAAAATGAAATTTTTTGTAATGGTAAAGGGTTGAGCTATATATACCTTTGGCCTGAACGACAACTTGCAATCGCTGTGGGAAAGACAAATAATGGTTTTGAACAAAGTTAATCAGAATTCGCACCTATTCCTCTTGCAGGGTCGTCTCTTGTTCAGATAGTGTGCGTACAGGAGGAAAGCGAGCACAGACTTTGTTCTCTAAAAAACCCACAAACATTCGATGCTCATATCAGATAACAGGGAGCATAACTCTGCGTATTCCACTCCATCATCATGCTCGTGTAATATGTTTAAACACAGTGAGGCGGGGAACAGGGGGGGTCATCTCGGGCGGACGTCAACCGGAAAGAAGGTCAACAGATCTGTAGAATCAGATAATGGTTGGTCATCCCCAAAACACGGGTTTGATTGATTAAATTTTAACGTCGCCTGTTCAGCTCAGAGGGCTTTTTGGGACGGACCACGTTTTTTAACCATGGTCAAGTGAGGGCGACACCGGGGGCACCCCTCCCCCAACTACCCACCCACCCCCGGGGAGGACTTTCACTCGACAGATTTAACTTTATCGCTGCCCCCAACGGGGGGGTTTTATGGTATGGCCGAACTCGTGACAAGGCAAGCCACGGCCCGGGATACCCTTATACCACTGGCTACCGCGGCCTTAAAACGGGAGCCAATCTACGGGAAGAGGGCCCCCACTTTACACCCCCCCATGTTTACTTTTGGGAAAAAGGCAGCTAGTGGCCGATGAACTCATGTCTGGGTTTTTTAATATAAATAAGGATTCATCAGACCAAATGACTTGTTCCCATTGAATTTGTGGACAGTTTAAGGTGTCTCGGCCCCACTGTAGTCTCTTCATAGAATTCCGTGCTGAAATTAATGTTTTTGGAATAGCTTCTTTGCCATGAATGTTCACAGCATGCAACTCCCGTTGAGTAGTTTTCATGGATACGAGGCTCTGAAGGTGGGTATTCATCTCGGATCATAGCGGCAGGGAATCTTGGTTTTTAAAAACTTTTTCACTTTCCGCTTGCTGCCTTGGTGTGAATATTCCAATTCAAAAACGGATTATCTTTTATTTATATAACGATCTTTATAACTTCTTTCAACCTCCCCCTCTTAGGGTTTAATTTTGCAAAGCTTTTCTAACGATCTCCCTATGCTAGGGAAAATGCCAGCAAATTTCTCTGTAGGTCTAATAATTCAAAACAGCTTTTTTTTATAACGCCCCTTGAGGATTTATTTTTTTCATAATCTTGCCAAAAGAGCTTTTTTTTTTTTTAAATTTTTACTCTATGAAAGTGCGGTGATGCACTTTGCCCCGATCAGAAAATTGGGAGATTGAAAATTTACGCTTGGCAATATGCCTGTAAATAAATTCATTGCTAAAGCGTTAACAAATTCTCATAGCTATGTTAGCCTCGCAACAACGACCGTCGATGTTTTAAATTTAGTATTGCAGGCAGATGCCTCGACTTTTTAGGCGTGCCCCATTTTAAACAGAGGGTGGACATTTTAACCTTTTAGCATTTTTTTTCACGCAAGTTATCCGAAACTCAAAAAGGACGTTTATGACAGAAAGTTGCTTGCCGAGTATGCTTCAATTAAAAAAAATGGCCGGGGGTAGCCGAGTGGAAGGGGGTATCGGATCGGAATGCCCCCGTCCCAGTTCGAGCCCAGTACCCACTAAAGTCCAGCCGGGAGGGAAAACGATGCACGTTAAATCTTTTCGGGGGCCGAAACGTCCCCCCCCTTGGTGTGGTAGTTGGGGGGGAGGTGCCAGCTCAGGGGTCGTCCACGTCACTTGACCATGGTTCAAAATTACGTGGTTTAGTCGCCAAAAGCCCCCCGTGTAGCCAAACAGTGCGACGTTTAAAATTCAATTAAACAAATAAACCCCAAAAGCCAAAAAGAACAGCCTTTTATGCCAAAAACCAAACCCAATAGATTATAAAAGAAAACGCAAAATTTTAAAAAAATTACCTCCGAATTTTGGGGTTAGTTTAATTTAAAAAACCTCAAGGCTAGAGATTAAAAAAATAAATTTTCGATTCAAATATTTTTTTTTGTATTGGACATTTTACTAAAAAAACGTTAGACCTTTTATTTCGATATAAAATCGTAAGCAAATATTTGACATTTTTATAATTTATCGCATCCTGGTATTAAGGTTACTAATAAATTAATAAGTATTAGGTTTATTTGGCCCAAATTAAATAAAGATTGTATCCTTTGGTATAAGCAGTGCATCCCATGCCAAAATTCTAAATTCATTCGATATACCAAATCGCCTATTTTTCTTTTCAAATCCAAACCAAACGATTTGACCCCATATTCACCTCGGGATATCGTCAGACCTCTTTCCTTCCTCTCGAGTATTTTCTTACTGCCTGACAATGATCAACAGGTATACCAGATAGGTTGCAGCAGTTCCCATTCCGGATATAACCGCTAAGACTGTAGAAGGAGCTCATTTTAAAAAACCTGGGTTGTTCGCTTTGAACACCTCAGATGAACCCAACCCGGGTCGCCAAAAATTTGAGTCAACTTTTTTAAAGTTTTTTCACATCTCCTGAAAAGGTTTATTTTCCTTTCCCCAAAGGTAAAGGGGGGTTTTCCCCCCCTGGGGGCCCCCCCAAAAACAAACACGGTCTGACGCCCTTCTAGCTATACTTTTGGGCTTTCGAGCGGCTTATAAGGAAGATCTCCAGTCATCATCCACAGAACTTGTCTATGGGGCAACAATCCATCTCCCCGAAGAATTTTTCGATTCATCGCCAGTGGACTTATCCCCAATTCAGCTTGTTGATAATCTAAAAAGTCATTTCAACTCCATCAGACCATCTCCAGCTTCAAGCCATTCCAAGAGGTCAGTGTTTACCTATTCTGCCTTTAAAGATTGTGGACACATCTTCATCAGAAATAATACCGTAAGGAAACCCTTACAAGCTCCTTACGACGGACCTTTCTAAGTCCTCCACCGAACTGATAAAACGTTTGATGTTGACATTAATGGTCGAAAGTCAACAATTTCTATCAACCGTGTGAAGCCCACTTTCCTTGAAAGTGATTCAGTACAGCCTTCATTGGGAACAGAAACTGTTAGAAGTGATAAGTATTGAACTGTGATTAGGGGGGAAAACCCAAAAAAAGGAGGAAGAACGTGGGGTTTTTAGAGAAAAGGGAGTGAAACAGGAGGGGAACGTGGGCATCCCTCACCCGCACCCGGTAACTTGGGAGCGATTCAAAAACCTCCCGCTTGGTAATCCAATGCCACAGTGAACATAAATTCAATCGCTCGAAGCTTATTAACTACTACAGTTAGCGAGCTCGTTCGACTAACGACCGCCGGTGTTTCAAATTTAGTTTTGTTATTAATGTTGTGTAAATAAAAGTTATGTTTAAGTAAATACTCGTCTAAGCGTCATTTACAAAAGAAACGCCTACTAAATTTGATAGCTGTAGGTCTAATAGTTCAAAACAGGAACATTTATATAAAGGCACTTAAGGCTCCCGTTGACACGCCACCACCAAACTCCGAGCGTAATGTTAATCCTATGGAGTTTCCTTCTTTTCTATTTACATCTAGGGTATTCCTTTTAACTGCATTGAATAAAATGCATTCGAAAGAGCGAATAAAAATCTTTCTCGTTATTTTGATTTTTTTTTAAAAAATTTGTAAGCATTTTTAAATATTTATTAAATATTTGAAAATTCACTTCTGGTGCACTAAAACGACCATAAAAATATTTTCAATTATCGGATAAAAAAAACTAATAACAGGGAAAACATTATCTTTTTATGCTTTTTCAAATGCATATACTTTGAAATTTTTAATTTACTTGCGAGTAATTAAAAGTATCAGCATTGCACTTTTGGAAAGAGGAGAAAAGGAAGGATGCATGAAATTTCTTCTACGTCTCATTGATGAATGGTGATTTGACTCGTTTGGTGGGTTGTGATCGAGAAATGTTGCTTTCTTAGAATTTGTCGATGTGTTTAGAGGATTTGTGAAAAGAAGCTTTACTTAAAATCCCGGCGTTCCATTGAAAAATCTGACTTGTTTCTTACGATCAGATAAATATCAGTTTTAAAATCAGTTTTTTTCACAGTTTTAAAAAAAGCACTGCATATACAATTGGAAACTATCTTCCGTTTTTTGTATTATAAAATTCTCTAAACAAATGAAGCTTTATTAATTAATAAAGTGAGCAGTGAGTATTATTCAGTTATGTCTTGAATATATTAGCAGGGATATAATGAATAGATTTTTAAATAATTAAATTGCAATTCTTTCTAATTAATTTACAAGGTAAAATGTGAACTACAGGGGAGAAATATAGCTTAAAACATATGAAAGTCGCATTTTACCTGATGTTATAAAACTGGTTATTCAATGTATGTATCATAACTTGACAAAAAGATCTGCTTTGAAAAAACTATTATGGAAAAATTAAAATTTTTTGATAAATATTAATTTATGTATGTAGATTTATTGAAAAACATAATTCCAAAAGGGATTAATAATCTTTTATAAATAGCAATTTTCAAAAAATAAAGAAGAAATAAAATTATTTTTAACTTTACATTAAAATATAACTTTGAAACATTAAATATATATATTTTTCTTAATATTCATCTTTTTAAATTTCACATTCCTTTTGTTAAGCTTTTAGAAAAAAATTTGTTGATGTAATTGTTTCATACATTCATTGAAAAGAAAATTCTCTCTCAATTGTTATATCTTTGAATGCTTTTCAAAAATTATTTATTGTAATGTTAAAATTATTGTATTGTTTAAAATTATTAATTATCATAGACATCGTTCCTCATGCCAACCTTCACAAAAACCAGAAATATAGAAGAAGAGTTATCTCCATATCTTATCTGGGTCCTTCTTATGTTGAACAAAGACCTCAAACGGAATTTTTCTCCAGTAAATCTGAAGTATCGTAGTAACATTTCTTTAACCTTCTTATATTCTTGTATTTCTTCAGGTTTTCAGACAAAGAGAGATGCAACGTCAGATAGCAGGATGCCAATTAAGTTGCACTTGAGGGGAGGTCACTGGAATATTTATGATTACACCAGTAGCGCACACAGGAATTTTTCAAGGGAAGGGGGTCCAGGGTTGAAAGTTCACCATTCTTGTATCATGCTATTTTTGATTTTGTCGATTTTCAGGAACAAAACACAGTAAAAAACTAATTATTGAATAAATAATTAGCATTAATTAATAAAATTAATCATTAATAACAAATATTTAATTAAATTTTACGTATTATATACTTAGAATTATAACCAATCGAAAAAAAAACAAGGGCTTGGGGGGTCCGGACCCCCTTGTGTGCGCCACTGGATTACACTCATTCTTGAAAATTAAAAAAAAAACTTCCGGGATTCAAAGTTGAAACATAATATTCTTTAATATTTTATTGGAGTTATGAAATTAGAAGAGCTCTTTATATAATTAGAATATCTATATCAAAGAACATTTTAAAAAGTTTAATATTTTAACTTCAATCCTCAATAAAATCATATATAACAGATTTTAAAACAATATTTATCGAACTTAATTTCATTTTAATGACATAATGAATTGAAAATAAAATAAAACACTTATTGATGCAAAGTCACAATTACTAGCATGCAAGGTGTTCATAAACATATTAGTTGAAAACAAAATACATGTGGATACAATCACTTTAAACAACATAACAGTCTTTGTATCAAGATTGATACAATTATTTATTCTGGATGAGATTAAAACAATAATATGTCAAATAAAGATCATATAACATTAAATTATCAAGATGATAATATAAAATTAAAATCATGCAACATTGAATTGTCAGAATTATAATTTAAATGTTAGTAAAAATAAAATAGGAGTGGATCGAGAACGTAAAAGTTGGGTGCCTCTGTCACGAGTTTGACAAATATTCATATCATAACCACGAGATGTAATTTAATATATATATTTAAACTAAAATAAATTCAAAACGATTAAGTTTATAATAATAACTGAAACAAAACTCAACGGTTCAATAGCATAGGGGGGCCATTTCGGATTTGGCGATTTTTATCGAAATGTCATGGTGAGATATCGAATTCATTCTATAATAAATAATTCCGAAAAAAGTGTCTTGGCGACCACTTTTAGTCGCGAAAAAAAGGACTGCACCAAGTGGCCCCCCTATACTACACTTGAACCCAACTCAGCTTGTATTGAAGCAATTTTGTAAATAAAAGACATGGTTTTTATGTAAATGGCAACAGTGAAAAATAAATAAAAAGATGATTTAGAATGCAGAGTTTTTATGTGGTCGTGAATCACTTAAACTAATCTGTTTTATTATAAATTGGACAAAACAGCCTCTGTAAGATGAAAAAAAATGGAAGGTGGATAATAATAAGGGTTTATTAGTTTTGAACATAGTATATGTACAATTGGTTACAACAAAGGAAGATTCAACAAAAACAATATAAGTTAATTATGTCAAATAATATATGACCAGGAAGGCCCATACCATTTTCAGTGTCATAATCGCTCAAGTCCACCACTAGACTCAATTGCTTTTGTCTGTACAGATGTAAGTAGAAATCGCCATCTAATGGTACAATTGTAAACTTGGAAAAACGAACCAATACACAGTATAATTACAAATACATCACTATTTTTTACTTATTTTATGTTTTCCTATTTAAAGATGTACAAATCATTATCAAACAAAAAAATGTCCATTTTAAAATCATATTACCTTGAAAAAAAAAGTACATGACTTTTAAAATACTGTGAGTAAAATATCAAAACAATTTTTGGGAATAACCTATATGTATAAGGTTTTCCACTTGTTAAAAACACGCACACATGTCATTATTAAAATTATAACAAAAGAAATACTTAACTCTTAAAAATATTCCACAATTGAGATTTTTAATTGGTTTTAAAAAGTAAGATGTCTTAGAGAAATGTCTCTAGAGAGAGCAATGTTACATATTTCATAAGCAAGAACCTTTTCCTTTCGGTGAATATGTAAATGTGCTTTAGATGAACAGTTTCAGAGACCATTTTAGCATGTATTTCATGGCAAAATTTTTTTCCCCTTGGCATGAATCCGCAAATGTCTTTTTAAATCATTATTTTGAGAAAATACTTTATTACATATTTCACAAACAAATGGTTTTTCCTTATATGAACCAAGAAATGCCTTTTTAAATTATTGCTTTGAGAAAAATGCCTGTTGCATATTTTACAAACATAAGGCTTTTCCTCAGCATGAATACGTAAGTGAACTTTAAATTATTACTTCTGGAGAAAGACTTGTTGCATTTTTCATAAACAAAAGCTTTTTCCTTGGTATAAATCATTAAATGTCTTTTTAAATCAGAATTTTGAGAAAAACCCCTGTTGCATATTTCACAAACATAAGGCTTTTCTTTGGTATGAGTACGTAAATGTGCTTTTAAATGACCAGCTTCAGAAAAACCCTTGTTGCACATTTCACAAACATAAGGTTTTTCCTTGGTATGAATACGTAAATGTTTTCTTAAACGACCACTTTCAGAGAAAGACTTTTTGCATATTTCACAAACATAAGGCCTTTCCTTGGTATGAATACGTAAATGTGTTTTTAACTGACTAGTTCCAGAAAAGCACTTGTTGCACACTTCACAAACATAAGGCTTTTCCTTGGTATGAATCCCTAAATGTACTTTTAACTGACCAATTCCAGAAAAACCCTTGTTGCACATTTCACAAACGCAAGGCTTTTCCATAGAATGAATCCATAAATGTGCTTTTAAATTACCATTTTTAGAAAATGCCTTGTTGCATATTTTAGCAAACATGAGGCTTTTTAATATTATGAACATGCAAATGATGCCTTGAGTTATCACACAGAGACAAATCCATTTTGCTAGTCAAATGTGCAAGTCTTTTTCCAAGTATGTGATTACATAAATCTGTATTTAAAGTCTACAATGATGGAAACGGCTCTTGCCCTCTTGTTCAGAATATCTGTTTACATTAACATACTTCTGTAAAAGAATAAAAAAATACATTCTTCAGTATAATATTGAACATGTAAGCAACAGGTTATAATTTAATTATAGCATTCATAATAATTATCTACATTGTAATTTATAAAGAAAAAAAATTCAGCTGGATATGAGAACTTAAAAGAATCATCCAAGAGATCTTTTTCTCATATTTGAAGAATTAGTTTGGTTTTTAAACAGCATTTTTATTAAATCAATAAATTTCAAGTCATTCTTTACAACTACAATTAGATTAACAAAAGCTATATGATAAGAGACTAAAGGAATGTCATAATAAAATATGAATACCTGGAAGGAAAATTCTCTCTCTATGAATGTTTGTACACAAAACAATTTATAAAATTGTGGGGGAGGGGATGCAATGTAAAACCTATATTTTACCTGTTTGATTACTGATTTGAATTGTACATTGTTGAGATTAAGACCAACAAGAAAGCTATTATCAAAAATCTACATGATTCATAATTTTTAACAATATGTTAGAAAATCATGGAAGATGATTTCTAAAATTATAAAAAGTTTTTCACACAAGGATTTTTAAAAATTTTTTATGAGACTTTAAATTTGGAATAATATTTTCCATAATTTGATTTACACTTTTTATGAAGAGAATAATTAAAACAAGGAATTAAGCAAGAATAAGACTATTCTGTGGAAACATGGTAACATAAAAGAAAGAAATATATTGATATTTCATAACTGAATGAACACAATAACTTTATTCAAGGAATGAATAGGCCATGTTGCTCTTATCTGGAATACAGACGTAGCTTTGGAATAGGAAAACTAAAGAAAATTTAAAAAATTATACAATCGTGAAGGAGAAAAAGTGGTTGAATTTCACTATAACTCTTGAGGGAATAGAATAAAATATTACAAATTAATATAAAATTCTCATACTAAAAAATAATCAACTTTTTTGCATAAATTTTAATTTGTTTTTATTTGCCTCATTTCTGTGTTATTACGTAAGAAGTGCTGCTAAATTCATTTAATTTTTGACTGCTCATGGATTGGAATATTGCTGGAGATTGCCCAAAAGTCTTTTTGTGCAATCATCAGCAAAAATTGATTTTTGTTTCACATACATTATAAATATTGTTTATTTTCTGTACTTCCAGGTAAATGGTCATTTTTTGCAAATATTTTATCTAGATAACCATGTATATTAATTTGTAGTATTTTTAAAAAATAGTACTGAAAAATTCTGTATTATTACAATTCTTTGTACAATATTACAATTAGAATTTTCAAAATTTTAATATTTTTCTCTGACGTATGAAGAGCACAATTTTGAGATGGTCACACAAAAACCCTCCTATTAATTAATAGAGTTAAAGAATTTTCGCAATTATAATATTTCACAGTTGATGCATATTGTAAAAATTTATGAAGATTATGTTCAATTTAAGCAGTTAAAACATTTGTTGTATCAAACGGTATTGCCAATTAAATACTCAATCATCTGGAATTGCCACAGAATGTTCTGCTGTTAATGTACCGAAATTAAAAGCCTATTTAGTGTTATTTTAAGAACAAATGCTTCCAACATAGTTAAATTTGAAGTAACATGTTTACTAGTACTAACATTTTTTTTCTATATCATTTGAATATATTTTTAAAAGAATTTATTTGTGCAAGCCCAACTGCACATGAAAGAGCTGCGCATGCCCAGCAATTCCGATGTGTATGTAAAAAAAGGTTGTGAGAAATAAATAGATATAGTCCCTAAGAGACTGTGTTATGATTGAGTAATGAGTTTTAAGTAAGCTATCGATAAACCAATAGAGCCATAACATTGTTCCGTGCATAGCGGAGAAGAACAGCATGTGGAGTTAGAAGATGAAAGAAATTTGTGTGTGAGAATTGTGCAAAATTGAGTTTCTTCAGTGAAAAGTTTATTTCAAAGAGGATATTTCTGTGTCCTGAGAATCCAGTGCAATTCAAAGTAAGAGCGATTTCCTTGGTTCCTATTTTGGTTTCCAATTAATGTAATGTGTAAAAATGTTGACAGTTAAAACTCTCAAAAAGGACGAGCTTTTGCTGGTCACTGAGGAGTTAGGGAATAGAAATACCTCAAAATCCAAAAAGTTTAGAATTAAAAAAATTGAGAGTAGTGAAATCTTTGAGACTGATAAAGATTTTCTACAAAGTGTAATTGATGGTGTTTTGGTGGAAAGGAATGCTAAAATTGAACAAGAAAATTTTAAATTAAGAGTCTGAAAAAGTTAAGATTGAATTTGAAAAAATTAAATTAGAACAGTTACACAAGGAGCTGGAGTTAACTAATGCTAGATGTAAATTGTCCCCAGTGCAAGGTAAAAGTGAAATCGAATCTCTCCCTTCTGATATTGAAAACTTAATTAAAAGTATTAAAACTCTAACAATACCTGTCCCTTCTAATACAGAAGCCTTTAATTTGTTTTTTCAGTCTTTAAAAAGTTTTTAAGACAAAAAATGTGGAAGAGAGATTTAAAGCAGAAATTTTATTTAATATGTTGGGGAAAAAGTAGAAAATTTAATGATTTATGTTAAGCAAGAGGAACTGGGTAGTTATGAAAAAATCAAGCAGTTAAATGTTAAAACAATTTCAACCAACAACCTGGAGTATTGTTTAATCAGTTTTGAAGGTTCCAAAAATTAGCGAATGAGAATTATGTTCAGTTTGCATCTAGCATTGAAGCAATGTTTGATTACTATTGTAAATTGAGAAATGTTAGTGAATTTAATGAGTTGTGCCAGTTAATTGTTGCTGATCAGATAATTTTCTTGATCAAGAACTGATTAGTTATATCAATATTAAAATGTGCGAAAACTGGTACAATCCAGATAAGCTTGATCGTGAGTTGGATTTGTTGAGTAGAAATGAGATAAATATGGGTTTCAAACAAAATAAATTCATTACGAGTAAGTTCAACAGAAAAGGATCAAAAAGTGTGGCTAGTGTTTTTTTGTCCAATGTCAATGAATCGAAATGTTTATATTGCTGTGACAACCATGCTATTTCTTTTTGTACAAAATTTAAGCAACTTTCAATAAACGATAGAATTGAGATTGTTAAAAAACAACAACTATGCTTTCTGTGTTTAAAAATAAGTTGTACAGTGTCGAAGTGCAAAGCCAAACCTTGTAAATTATGCGCGAAAAGGCACCATGTTTTGATACATTTCCCAAAATAAAAAAATGGATTTTCAAATAAACCCAAGTGAATGAAATGCTTCCCATGAATCAAACAGCGGCTCAAGGTCATCTCTTTTACTAAATGCTGATGCACATGTATTTAATCTACTTCTCCGTAGGGTTTTCGGAGAAAGATAGTAATTGTGTATTTCCAATAAATCAAAATAAGATTGAAAGTACAAGCATGTTTTTAAGTTCTGTTAAGAGTTTTGTACAAGATTCATTTGGTGAGAAAAAGGGAAATAAGAGCTCTGCTTGATGTCAGTTCTATGACGAATCTTATAACTAAGAAATTCATAGAAAAATTGGGATTAAGAAAAGAAAAAGGAAATATTCTAGTCATGTATTTAAATGACTTGCTCATATGCGTTAAAAATGGCGTGATTACTGAAATCTTGAATTCCGATGGCAGTTATAAAAAGAGAATAAAAATGTTAGTTGTGGATATAACTACTGATTTAACTCTAGTTAAAAATCTATAAATGTGAAAGGATTAATTCCTGAAAATATAAATTTAGCAGATGATTCCTTTTATGTGCCAGGTCCCATTGATTGTTTCTTGGGCGTAGAAATTTTTTTTCCAATTATTGCATAGTGGGCAAATTCGTTCTGAAAATTCCAATCTTATTTTCCAAAATACTGTGTATGGGTTCATGACTTCAGGGAGCAATAGTTTTGTGGATACTGAAGCACAGGTTCATTGTGGATTAATTAAAGGAGATTTAAATCAGACTTTAAAAGTGTTTTGGGAATTGGAAAACATTAAGGTAGAGCGAACTAAAAATAAAGAAGCCATTTTCTGTGAGTATCACTTCCTAAAAATGCATTCTAGAGATGTTGAGGTTCGGTATGTGGTTAAAATGTCCCTTAAAAATGAACCAAATTGTTTAGGTGAGTCAAGGTACATCACTCTAAAACAATTGAATGCGCTGTGGACTCGATTAATCAGAGATCCTCAATACCTAAAGTTGTATAGACTTTATACATGAGTATGAACAACTTGGTCACATGATAGAGGTTGTCGCAGAGAACGACAACTCGGAGATTGTCTACTATATGCCACACCATGGCATCCTTTGCCAGAAAAGAGCCCAACGAAGTTGAGGGTAGTTTTTAATGCTACCAATCCTACAAGTAATGGATTATCACTGAATTCCATACAATATAATGAGAGGACTGGTTCAAAATGACCTGAAAACAATAACATATGGAACTGTGAGGATTCTGTTTTTAGCAACGAGAACTTTGCTGTGGTTATAGAGAGATTAAGAGAAGAGCTTTCCTTTGACTGCACCTGAGAGAGAAAATTTTTATATAGACGATGTTCTTTGTGGCGCAATGTCTTTAATGGAAGCCAAAACCTTGAAGAATCAACTTTCCGGCATTTTAGAAAAAGGAGGAATGCAATTTCACAGGTAGGGTAGTAGCCATCCTGAACTGGCTTCAAACATCATCAGAGATTATGAGTTCAAGAATCCCATCAAAATCAAGACGTTAGAAGTCAAGAGGACTGTTTTATTTTCAAAATCACAGTAAAATTAAAAGACTCCTACACCAAGAGATGTGTCCTTTAGACAATAGCTAGTCTTTTTGATCCATTAGGACTATTGGGTCCGGTAGTCGCAAGGGCAAAGATCTTCACGTAGAGTCTTTGGAGTCTTCAAATCGACTAATCAACCAGTTGCTGACTGAGAGAGCCAAAGAGTGGCATTGGTTCCTTGAAGATTTCAACAGTGTAAGCAGTATCTGCATTGGTAGATGTATTGTGCATCCTCAAGCGACAAGGCTGGAGCCTCACGGCTTTGCTGATGCTTCCAAGAAATGTTATGGAGCAGTAATATATTGCCATTCTCAATCGACAAATGGCGCAACAAAAGTGAAGCTTGTAACAAGTAAAAGCAGAGTAGCCCATGTGAAAAGTGTCACAACGCTGTGGCTTGAGCTGTGTGTGCTTCTTGCAAAGCTGATGAAAAGAGTTGAGACTGCCTTACAAATGAAACACCCCGTACCTGTGGAGTGACTCAACTATTGTCTTGGAGTGGATCCAGAAGAAGCCTAACGTGCTTAAAACCTTCGTGGCAAATCGAATTGCCACAATCCAACACCTGACTAATGCAGAGCAGTGGCATCGTATTTCTTCGGAACAGAACCCAGCTGACCTCGTATCCAGAGGTCTTGACCCATTGAATCTGCACAACTCTTTGTGGAGGAATGGATCAACGCTTTTAGCAACGAATGAGTTTGAGTTTGAGTTAATATTAACGTCGCACTGTTCAGCTACACGAGGGCTTTTTGGCGACGGACCACGTAATTTTGAACCATGGTCAAGTGACGTGGACGACACCTGAGCTGGCACCCCCCTCTCCTAACTACCACACCGCACCAACGGGAGGACGTTTCAGCTCTCGACAGATTTAACGTGCATCGCTGCCCTACACGGCGGGTCTTCAGTGGTATTGGGCTCGAACTCATGACATGCCTGCCATGGTCCGATACCTTAACCACTGGGCTACCGCAGCCCCTTTTAGCAACGAAAGATTATCCAGAAAAGGATATCCTTTCATCAGTAACTGATAGTGATGAATTTAACTGTGAATTAAAGAGTAAAGCAACACACTGTGTTAATTTAAATGTGACAAAGTCAACATTTATAACTGACTTGTTGAATATAAGTAAGAAGTACACTAAAATAATATGGATGTTATGTTTTATTTTTAGGTTCATTAGAAATTGGAGAGGAGAAAAAAGGAGAGGACCTTTAGATGTCCAAGAGATCAACCGAGCGGAGCTTACATTAATCAAGATTCTGCAACTACAAGAGTTCAAAAGGTATATAAAGAGTTTGAAAGAAAATAATAGGGTGTCTACAGAAAGTCTAATAAAAAGTTTAAATCCTTTCTCAGGTCAAGAAGGTGTTTTGAGAGTTGGTGGTAGATTTGTTAGTGATTTGAACTTTGAATGCAAATTTCTTATAATATTACCTTGCAACTATAAATTAATGAATTTAATTGTAGAATATTTTCACTTAAAATCTTTCATCTAGGTCCACAGGCCTTAGTATATCAAGTGAGACAAAGATTCTGGCCTCTTAGAGGACGTAATGTATGTAGGAAAATAGCACTTGATTGTCTTGTATATTTTAAAGTGAAACCGGTAACTTGTGATCAAATAATGGGCAATTTGCCAAAAGAAAGAGTTAGGGAAAATTTTCCTGTTGGTTGCAGTGGGGTTGACTTTATTGGACCTTTTTGGATCAAGAGCAACAAACAGCGTAAATGTAGTTTGTATAAGACATATATTTCAATTTTTGTGAGTTTTGTCACTAAAGCTGTACATTTTGAATTAGTGTAGGATTCAACGACTCAGGCATTTATTGCCTCATTAAAGAGATTTATTGCTAGAAGAGGAAGACCCTCTCTAATATTTTCCGATAATGGTAAAACATTTATTGGAGCTAAAGCCGAACTCAAGAGATTGTACAAGTTGGTGATAAATCCTGATTCTGAATTGGCTGGTTTCTTAGCAGATAAAAATATGAATTGGAAATTTCTCCCTTCCAGAGCACCAATTTTTGGCGGCTTATAGGAAGATGGCATTATGTTGTTTAAATTTCATTTTAAATGTGATGCAGGCAGTTCTAGGGAATTTTGAATTCCCCTCCTCTCACCCCTTTGTCAACTGATATAGATGATTTATCAATTTTGATGCTGGCACACATTTTGATTGGAACAATTACTTCCATTAGTGAACCAAATATAATACATATAGAAACTAATAGATTATATCAAAGATTAACAAAAATTGTACAGTGCATATGGAAAAAACAAAGTAATAATTACTTAAGTAATCTCTAACAGAGATTTAAGTGGAAATTTGAAAAAGACAACCATAGAGTAGGTGATTTAGTACTTATTAAGAGGATAACTTAGCAGTCAATAAATGGCTAATGGGCAGATTGAATGAGGTATTTTCTGTAAAGGATAACAGAATTCGGGTTGTAATGTTCAAGACTCAAAATGGTGTAGTCAAAAGACCTATTTCAAAAATTTGTATATTGCCAATGAGAGAATGAATTTCTTTCGCTTGTGTTACAAGATTTTACTTATTTTTAGGTTTTTGTAATTAACCTTTTACTATTGTGTGTATTTTTAGTGAATTATTGCTGTTTTATAATTATTTTACTAGTGTTCAAATTTTTTAAAAAGTAAAAAGCCATGAAACTTATTGAATGTTGTAACATTGCATTGCCAGGTGGAATGTTTGTGTGAGCCCAACTGCACATGCTGGAATTGCATATGCTCAGCAATTCTGATATGTATGTAAAAAGAGGTTGTGAGAAATAAATAGATATAGTCCACAAGAGACTATGTTATCATTGAATAATGAGTTTTAACTAAGCTATCGATAAATAAGTAGAGCCATAACGGAATTCAAACTGATTTATTTCCCCTACAGCTTTATTTATTATAAATTTAGTCACTTTAATCTCTTATATTAAAACTCAAATGACTGAACTTGAAAATTTCATGGTTTTCAGAGAAAATTAAAGAGACAAATAAAACAACTTCCTCTAATTTTTAGGTAAAAACGAAAAGAAAAGTAATAAAACTTTTTTTAGCGCAAGCAAGTGAAAAACAAAAGAAAGAAGTCCTTAGTACCTTTTTTTTAAAATTACGTCAAGGAATGAGCCATATAGGCCATTTTCCTATGAGCAGCCCAATATAAACCAGCCTTTGCAGTAAAGTTATATGAAGAAAAGTTAAAACCTGTCTTGGCCATGGAAGCACAAACCGTTAAATGAACAAAATTCATAGCCTGTCCATAAAGACATAGATGGCAGTCTGGAGTGTCTTTCACACCAATGTAGTGTAGGTGTTGCTGAAGAAAGTCATTACTAGTCAAGGTTCAAGAGAAAACTTGTCTAGGAACACCCATTGGGACTGGACAGGAGTCTCCCAGATCTTTCCTCTAGCATCATTTTCTTGAATTTCGCGAAAATATTTTCCCATGGATCTGGAAATACTTGAAAAGTACTGTCTGCGTGACAAGCTACCAGAAGGCCGTGGAAGATTGCAGCCATGTTTGGATAGAGACTCCGCCTTTTCATTGCCTGGGATCCCGCAATAGCTAGATATCCATTGAAAGATAATAATCCAGTCAGCACTGTTGAGTTCATGGATTTTTTCTCTCACCTGCTCCACCTCTATCGAATCATTATTGCATAAGGAGCAGAGTGAGGATCCCAGAATGAGAATCGACAAGGAAGACAGCTCATCTATAGGAAGTAGGTAAATTTGTTTGATGGGCATATTGCTTGTCTCACAGCCTCTATCAATGCATAAAAGTTTGTAGCACCCAAGCCTGCTGCCAAAGAGCATTCATAAAGGTTTTCACAATAGAAGCCAGCCCCAGCTGAGCCAACATCCTAGGCTGAACTACCAGTATAAACGTGGAGCAACATATCCTTTGGGTATAAAGTCAAGATGGTTTCAAGAGCATAAGCACAATGGGCAGCAGGCTTTTTTTCAGGAAAATTTATTGATAAATTTAAAATTGGAAGGCTGAGGGTGGGAGGAAAACTCTCTCACAGGCCAAGAGGCAGGCGAGGAATATTCATGTTTATATTGTACTTATTCAAAAGGTCCTCAGATCTCAAATAAAAAGAATAGTGCGATTTAAGTCGTCTTGGAGGGGGAAGTATACTATTGCCAGTGCAGGAGTGGCAGTCTCATACATTTTTCAAATTGCTTGAGGTGTTGCTTTTCTATTCTAACCCCCAGGGTTTCAATATTTGTATTTCGAGGGCAGCAATGGAAGTGGAAGAGGCAGCAGAGGTAATAAGTCAGAGAGCTTTAGTTTGAATCCTGTCTATTATATCACCACAGCTTTTAGATGCTGTGGTCAAGAGTTCTCCACCATAGTCAAGGGCAGGTCTTACACAGGACTTGTATGTGGGTGTTCAGAATATCAGATGTTCTCCCCACCACCTTATCCTTAGAGATCTTTAGTATCAACATTGTATTTATATTCAATTTATTTAACCCAATAATATGTCATATAAGTGAATTTAAACATACTTATAAATGTAAATTTAAGAAATCAAACTCAAAGTAATTTTTAAGTCTGCAATAACTTTAAAAAACAGAAAATAATTAAATGTTTTTAAAAGTTTAAATAAAAATATTAATTTATCGATTTCTTATTTATTTTATTCAATCTTTAGAAAAGTAATTGGTGTTTATAACAAAATTACCACTTCAAATTTTATTTAAGCTGAGTTTTATACTATGAGAAATAGCATATTTTCTAAAATGTAATTTTATTTATTTAACAGCAAGAAGTTCTCACAAAAACATTATGTATTTACTTCCATGAATAGTAGAGTACACAGACTGCTTTCATGGGAGAGGTTTTATATTTTGAAAAATATAGACAAAAGCACTGACATATTAGGGGGAATAAAAATTAAAAAAATTGTTTCACAATTTTAAGACCTTTCTATGTGAAACTAACGCTCTCTGGTATATAGATGAAGGGAAAAATGAAATAAATAACTAATTTTTATGTTAAGTATTGCCACAAAGAGAATGAAGTTTAGGTATTTAAGCAATTTTATGGTAAAAAGTCAAAGTAATTTTTGTTCAAGAAAAATAGCCATTTTAGTATATATTAACATTTAGAGAGGAGACCTACTAATTAGTTATAAAAAAATATCAGAACCTCTTTATTAGCATCTATAGAGTAATTTCAAAAAACACTTAATGTGTCAAAATTACAGTGCAAGATAAAAAGGTAAAAAGTTTGAATTCCAACTGATTTGATGGAGCAGGGAGACAGAGGGGATTTATGAAATGTTGCAATGTACTTTTCTTTACTCAGTATTTACTTAACAGTAATAATTTCTTTTGGTTATTTATAATGTAGACAAAGAATTTTATTTTGAATCTACAATCTTCTCACTAAAAATAAGTATTTTATATTTTCGAAAATTCAACCCCTTTGTGGCAATATAAATTTTTAAAATTATTTTTCTTCACATTATCATACTAGAACATCTTTTCTGCATTGGTAAGTTCCACAGAATTGTCCCTCCATAAGACTATGGGACACCTACCAAAATATAATTTGCATGCATGAAAGTAGAAAATTTTATCGAAAGTATAAAGCTAAAATTATATATATAAAAAAAATTTCTTTCAAAATAAAAAGAAAAAAAGTGCTAAAAATTTATATAAAAAGATAACATAAGCAAAACCTACTTTGTACAAAAATTAATCAGCAAAATTGCAATATTGATGTGTTACTTTTCTGTAAAAAAAATATTAGAAAAATATAACAAACATATGCATAATAATCTAAAAAATAGTCATATTTTACAAAAAAAAACTTTGTCTTAGTCATTATATAAAATTGATTTAAATAAATACTTATTATATGTATTAAATTATTACAAAACAAAGTATTAAGTTATTTAAAAAAAATTAATTATTAAATACTTACTTAGTACTTGAAATTTTTTAATAATGCTTTGATTATTAAATTGAAATCAAAATAATTTGGTGAAAACAATTCTATCATACCACACATACAAAAAAAGTTTGTTTGTTTTTTAATAACTTTTCTAGCAATCCCTTTTTCCATCCGCAAGTTTTCTACGAAAATATATTTTGCATAAAAAGAAACATTTTATAAAGTTCGAATTTTTTTTTCTTCTTATTTAATATGTAAAAAGACATTAAAAATTTTCCACACTTACAAGTAACAGTTTCATTTTTTTATCATACAAAATCTTTCTCTTAAGTCTTGCAAGTTTTTTTTTTTATTTCTCATGAGCATAATACTTTCTCAAACTCTTTCACAATAAAACTACCTACATGGATTTAAAAGTTTAGGACTTCTTAACAATAAAAACATGCATCAAAAGTCATCAAGCTTCTTAGTAATTTATTTATCACCAAGGAAAACACTGGGTTACAAAAATTTTCTCTACTTCAAAATGCTAAGAAACATGGGAGTCCTTCCACCATCATCTGCTAGTGGGAGATAAATATGAAAGCCTGCAATTTCTGATTTAGCATAGAAATGGAAATATGATTAATTTCCTTGCATTGTAAAGACTTGTAATACAAAAACTAATTACTTGTGTACTATCGCAACCATATTGGCAACTTAGGCTGTACTTGCATACAATTGTAGCCATATAATGGCAACATTAAATAAAGTTGCACAAACTCCAAAAACAGACTATGCTGATGGGAAAATAGAGTGTGTAATCATAAAATACTATGTGAAAAATAATAAGTAATTATAAATAAATAATTAATAAAAGAAAAAAAGAACAAATTTTAATTATTTTATTTTCCTAATAATATAATATTTAAAACATATAATTACATTATCGAACCCCAGTGGCTGAGTGGTTAGTGTATCACGCTTCCACACCACAGGTTCAAGGTTGACTCAGCCTTTCATCCCTTCAGCCGGTCGATAAATGAGTTCCAAGCTTGCTTGGAAATTAACACTGGGGGTGTCATGTCACACTGATCACCTGACTGGAACATCTGCTCATGCACCTCAGGTACCAAGGTCGCATATACTGAGTTGAGCACAGTAGGCCTTGATCCTCATGGGTTGTTGAGCCACTGAGTTAAGTATATTTATCTGTAAACAGTATATTTGAAGAATCAATGGGCATGTGAAAACGTTAGCCATTTCGAAAGCTAATTAATTTTGTGTTTCTGCGTTACTTTTTTAAGAAAAAATGGTAGATGACTTTCAAGAATTTTTTAGAGGTGTTTATGCATTTCAGTTGTAAAAATAATCGAGATAAGGAGATAAATCGCATCCATTATTGTTCTGGAATTAAGTGCACAATACTAGATTTGGAAACAACACTGATCAGATCAAATACGGAATTAGCCATTCATTATGGTCAAGTAGTGGCTTTCTTCATTGACTTTATTCAATCACCTGGCATTCAGTAAAAAGCGTCAAAGACCGAGGTCAAGTTTTACAAAGGTTGAGGAGCATTTGTGATGAAAGTAACTAACAAAAGTAATGTTCTTCAAATACAGCTTTGCTTTTTATATGCCCTATCGTATTTTCTTCATTGAATTAAAAGAAAAACAATATTACTAGTTTAATGGATTAAACTGTTAAAAGACATTTCAGAACATAACTAAACAAATCATAGTCTTTTTAGTAGACTATGATTTGTATGAATGCTTTCACAGTGTCTTATATATTTTTCCTTTTGTACTCCATATGCTTTTATGTGTTGTCCACATATTTCTTTAAATTCCTTCTTATAGTTCTTATGTACTCAGTGCTATATTTAACATTGTAGCTCAATTTTTTAAAATTTATTTTTCAAGTCAAAATGAAAACTATGTCTTTTGAGTTCTAAATGATTATTTTCATATCCTTAGCCAGAGAGACAGCTGTTAATGTGACTACATATATATTTTTTAAAAAAATGATAGCTGAAATATTTATCAAAAAAATATAGCAACTAAATACTATATATAATCTGCACTTTTTATTTTTTATCAATATTAAGATATCTATAAACACTGGATATTTATCATAAATTTAACAAAATTTCAAATGTTGAAATTATACCAGGCCTTACTGTAGAATGGTCACAATACCGAACAGTAGAATTCAAAGCCTTTGAAAAATGCCAAAGCTGCTTAAATATGTGTTCCCCATAAAAACATTCTTTTTTAGTTCATAGAAAAAGTTCATTAAAAGTACCAAAATTAGTTTTTCTAATTACAGTTATATACTAAGGTATATAAATAAAATTGTTCCCCAACCTTTTTTATCGCCAAAGGGGGCCCGGGTTTAAAGTATGATAATTTTTCCATGGGTTCTCAGGGGAGGTTTGATTCTTTTATTATAGATTGTGTTTTGATTTATTTTAATTTTAATTTAATATTACTTTACAATAAAATATAGTTACACCGAAAAATGTATATAAAGTGATTTCAATGGAAAGTCGCACAAAAACGAGAAAAATATACTCCAGTAAATAAAAAAAAAATTAATGAAAAACCCTAATTTATCCGTGGACCGGGGGTTAGGGATCCACTGATATAAAGCACTCCCAATCCATTAAAACATAATCATCCCAATTTTAATGTAACTTTTTTAGAGAAAATAGTAAAATTTTTCCTAGTTTTAAAGAGAAATAGATAAAATTTTAACCCTTTTAACCGCGGTCCACTAGAGATCCCCAGCGTTTTTCTAGGGGGTCCGTGGTGTCTCTCATGTAACATTAAGATTTCTCTTTTTAATCTCTGAAAGGTCTCATGGAAAAATTGAAAGACATGCAATACTAGACTAAATCACTACAATCTCCTCAATGGAAAAACTCTACTAGAACATGTATTATGATCAAGAATACAGCCACGGTAGTCTAGTGGTCAAGGTATCGGATCGTGGCTAGCTTGTCACGAGTTTGAGCCCAGTACCACTAAAGACCTGCCGTGTAGGGAAGCGATGTACGTTAAATCAGCCAAGAGTTCAAACGTCCTCCCATTAGTGTGGTAGTTAGGAGGAGGGTGCCAGCTCAGGTGTTGTCCTCCCCTTACTTGACCATGGTTCAAAATTACGAGGTCCTCGCTAAAAGCATTTGTGTAAATGAACAGTGCGACATTAAAACCA